>ML436949.1:60239-83429 GCA_005239525.1 Nicotiana knightiana | reverse complement strand
TGGTGGGGATGGGAATGGGAATGGGGGAAGGTTTGAAAAGAGTTGGGGAAAATGTTTTCCGTTCTCTTGATAGGGAAAACAATTTCCTACAATTGGAGGAAAATGAGTTCACGAGGAAAATGTTTTCCAAAGCATTTAAGCCAACCAAACATGGGAAAATTGGATTCGTACCAAACACACCCATAGTATGAATATATCTAGGATTACTTTATGAAGGTGTAATCTGACTGCCGACAAGATTCTGGTCATTGTCCTTGCGGCTTGAGTGACCATCAAGAGGTGGTCTAAGCTTCAGGTGGTTTCATTTATTAAGTAATCATGGGTTTGCAAATTTGACAAGATCCCTTCTTTAAAGATGTATCACCCCAAAGATAACAATCATTACATTCGTATTTTCGAAACATTTATGAAACTGAGGTTCTCTGCTTTGGTTATCAGTTTTCTGAAAAGGGAGAAAAAATGACCGAATAAAAACTAAAAAATAGAACTTTGAGACATCTTGTGGAAATTTACTAAGATTACTTGAAAAAGGTGAGACTTAGCTGCTTAAATAATTCTGGTTATAGGAAGTTTGAATCACCAATAAAATGCGGTTTAAAGCTTGAAGTTGCTTTCATTTATCAAGTATACTGGGCTCTCAGATGAGATTAGGCCAGCCTGATGTGCTTTAAATTAAAAGGTTGAGTAACTAATCGATACCTTTTTATTTTTCTTGTTGGGTACACAACATTTGAAAATTAAAAAAATTGATCTTTAATTTTACCGTCCCCTAATCTCACAAGATCGATAGAGACAACCACATTGATAGCTGAATAAGCATCTCATATTCATATACCTTATAATGGATAGAGCCTAGAAGCATTAAACTGCTCCTAGTCAACAATCCACTTGTGGAATTGGAGGTTGATGTGAACGATCACTACAGATAGGGTGTGCAAGGGAAAGTTAAGACGGTGGCAGATAAGAAGCCCAAAAATGAAAATTAGAAGCCGATAAAAGGCCCAAACCGGAAAGAGAAAAACCAAGCAAAACTCAATGATGATGGATTTGCCTATCCACGGACTGAAACACCATTTTTTTTTTATAACCGTGTTGTCCGGGCCAGCTTGTGCGTACCTCGACTAATTCCACGGGATATCTGTCACTTCCTACCAGCAACAGGTTCCAGGTAACTCTATCCACCAAGGCTTGGATAGATGGGAAGAAATCATGTAGTGTTGTGTTTTTTGCCTCCGCCAGGATTTGAACCTGAGACCCCATGGTTCTCACCCACTCTATTGACCACTAGGCCATTCACTTTATTGACCATTAGGCCACCCCCAAGTTATTTCTTCCCATTAGTCGACGTGCGCAAGCTGGCCCGTATACCACTGTTATAAAAAAGGAAGAAACCCAAAACATAAAAAAAAACCGACCGCATGTAACCTCTACTCTTGCACGAGTAGAATAAGCATTGCATCTGCATTTTGTCCCTTTTTGGGTCCATTCTACCGTCTTGTTTCTACATAAGTACAACACAGAAGCCATACACATTACTTTCTATTCTGAAGTAGATTTGAATTTTCCTTTGTCTCCTGATGAATAAAAGCATAGTAGCACCATTCTACCGAAGTGATCCCTGAATCTGCCAAAAGTGGTTTTTCGAAATTAATGTGCCTCTTCATTTTCTACTTTTGCATGGCACAATTGTGGTAAATCTTTTTCTTACTTGCCTAATTGCCGAAGAGCCGTGTGATCTTAAAGTTGGTCTATTCATGATAATATCCTCGTTACTTCTCTCTGATTGTGATTTCCCATGTGCCGTACTATACCGCTAAGGAAAACAAACAAGAACCAGGCTAGGCTACTCCTCTTCCCCTTTCTAAATCAACTTCTCCTTGTGCTTAAACATCACTGTTTTTGCTCTTTGTGTAATGGTTTATTACACATCATTCATTCTCGCTTTGAACCAAGTTACATACTCTGTACTTAATAGCATATCATGATTTCCACCAATTCTCTTCCTTCCTCTTAGATGGAGTTGCATGTTAGGCGAATGAGCTGTTTGTAGCTTCGGTAATGATCAGAAATATAGCTAGTTAATTAGCATTTTAGAATCGGGATGTGAGCAGTTCGGTCATTGGACAAATTAGGAGGTGTCAGTTTTCTTAAAGTTCGGCATAATACATTGAATTAGTGTAGCAACTAATGGCCCGGTTTGCTAGCTATGTTATAATGATTAAACAATGAATTTAATTTTGAGTAACTGAAAGATGACGGATTGGCATTGAAAATGACATACTGTTTCTGGACCAATGGAGATGACTGATTTGTTATTTACTATGTCTTTTCTGGTAAAATATTTTGGCTGTCAACTACTTGCTTGAAATAGTGATTTCAGTAACTTATTGTCCCGTATCAGTTTTTGATGTATTTTATGAGAATCTTCCAAAATAGCCAGATTATTTTTTACGATAATGACATTGTTACAATGTGTTGTAAAAGTTGTATGTACGCAATAGAGGAGATGCTATTCTTATCTCAACTTAATGGCACAAAATGCTAATCTATTTGGAGGGGTTGGAACATTAATGCACACATTGAATTTCGGCTTACAGAGTATATAAAACCTGGCATTGGAGGTTAACCTTCATAACCTATACTATGTTGGCATCGGCACAAGTACCAGATTTGCTAGCATCTGCTATCAATCTCTTGCTTTTATCTGGTGTTTTGTAAGATGCGTGAAAAGCGCTAATATCCATGCCCTGTTTGTTTGACTTGGATGCATCAGCAGAAACTAAGAGTCCCCTTATGTCATTAGTGGCAATCTGTTCTCAGTTTCTTTGTTAAGTTCAATTAATCCAAAATTAGTTCCAAATAGGACCAGAAAGAATTTGAATGTTTCATTTTGTTGGAACTGAATCATCATCAGAATAACTTATATTTCATCTGTTCTTTCTAAATTTGAACTTCCTTGTGCATTTGTTAACTAAATTTATTGGTTAAGGCTGAAGTTTCTTTCCTGAAACTAAATTTTGTACCAAATAAACTTCAATATTTATTAGAGGAATCATTCACCTCTAAGTTAAATCTATTTGTGTAACAAATAAGAGTGAATTTGAATTTTTTTGTGTATACATAGCCTGTGAGCTCGTCGTCTTATCTTGTACCCTATTCAAACTGAAAAGTTCATTGAATGTGCTGGTCAGGGTTCCTAGAAATCATATTCTTCAGTTTTTTTATTACTAGTTTCTTCCTCTAATGTTGGTTTGCAGAAATCACATTCACATAACATCTTACTTAAGTGACCGTTGGACTCGTAAGGCGCAGAGGTGGAAAGCTTTGAAATACCATCTTTAGTTTTTCTTTCTCTAGTTTCTCCTGTTATGCTGTTAAATAACAGTCTTTTTTTTTTCTGCGGGTGAAAACTTAAAGGTCGATGGGCAGTTCACTAATTGGTGTTTTAGCGGCCTAGCGCTAAGCTTCCATCCCATGAAAGATTCTTATACACCTGATAGAAATTGGAGATGCATCAGTAAAACCAGCAGTTGACAACACTTCTTCATGTCTTTGCAGATATTCTGTATGATTCATGGTCTCCTGCCATGACAGTCAGTTCTATATGCATCAGCATTCTCTCCATGTTGTCAAGTTCAACAGTGAAGGTGCGTTTTCTGTGTTCCTTATAATGTTAATTTGAGTTGCTATTATGAGATTGCGCCATGCTAAAAGGGCCTGCTGTTCCAAATATGTATGGACCTATTTCTTCCTTGTCCTCCGAGAAAATATGTAATCTACTACGTTGTTCCGACGGGCTTTTCATGCTTTATCTTAGTTTTAATTCTTATTGGTTCCCGTCACTTGTGCAGCAACGCCCCGAAGATAATGACCGCTACGTGAAGAACTGTAGAAATGGCAGATCTCCCAAGGAAACCAGGTGGTGGTTCCATGATGATAAGGTGTGATGGGTGTCCATCTGACCCTTGAGCCAACATTGCTGCATTTGTTTGCTTAAAATCAAATGCTAATGTCAAACACTTCTAAATATCCATGGCCAGTGTCAGCACAAAACTTATGTGCAGGAAATTCGCCTTTACTGTCCAGTATTTGTAAATGAGACTGATTTTCCTTTTGAGCTACTTGTGCAAGATTATGTACTCTTATCAAATACACTACAGCCTAATTGATACCTCATGAAGAATTTTCTTCTGGCGTCTAAACAAGTTTGCACTTTTGCTTTGTCTGGCTGGTGACTTTTGTTCCCTTGTTAGCCTGCTGAGTAATATCTGGTAAATATTACTAGGAAGGTTTCTAGTTTTTTGGACCCTCCACTCCTTTTGTCATAGGTAGTTTGTAATAAGACATGCACCCAACGGTATGGCCTATTAATGCAAGCGAGTAAAAATTATGGGAGATTAGGGTTCAAATCTCAGTAGAGACAAAAAAATAGTAAGTGATTTCTTCTCAGTCCGGTATATGTTGAGGTAGTACATACTCAATCAAATAGTTGAGGTGAACATAAGCTAGATCAGATATAAATTGTTGGCAAAAGAAGAAAAAAGGACAGCTATGTGCACGTCTACGTGTTCATGTGCACCCAGCACATATGCAAACGTATACCACTTTTGTCATATATGGAGGTCGACTTCTATATTTTGATATCGTAATATGCGATCATGCGATGAGTTATTGCCGCAGAAACTCATCTGAAATCTGAATTATTTGATCTACTTATTTGTACTCGCAAAAATACACATCTCTAAGCAAATTAGTACGTATATGATAAGGTTGATGTCACTAATAGGGCTGGGCATAATCGATAGCCCGAACCGATAAAATACTATTGGGTTATCGGTATCGGGTTATTGGGTAAATAGTTCGATAACGGTTTAATGTTATTTGACTATTGGGTTATCGGTTTGTGCCTCGGTTTGCCCAATTTATTTACGGTTTAACCGATAGCCCAATAAGCTTTAACAAAAGGGATTATTTCCTTCCTATACCATTAATGAAACTTTATTACCAAATATGTGCATATATTGTAAATTACCCGACTTGTGCATTGTTTTTCTACAATTTTTATACATTCATTAATTAGTAATTAATAGTAGTTGAATCTTCCTAATATGGCGCGCTAAAAATCAGGAAAAGAATATCCTAATTGATTTAGATATCTTCAGTTCAAATTTGAACGCAAATCCTTTATCTGATCTGCGAACAAATTGTAGAAATCAGTTCATCGAGTTTCTTCCTCATCCAAACATCAAAGAGGCGCCCAATTATTCAATAAAATCAACTTAAATTGTAGAAAACAATACTCTGTTCTTCATCTTTTTTTTCCTCAATCCACAAATCAAAAAAATGATAAACTGACATCAAATTGTAGAAATCAGTTCGTCGAGTTTCTTCCTCAATCCAGACATCAAAAAGGCGACCAATTATTCAACAAAATCAACTCAAATTGTAGAAATCAATACTGTCGATACTCTGTTCTTCATCTTTTTTTCTCAATCCACAAATAAAAAAAACGACAAAATATAGAACAATACCTCAACAACAACACGCAATCATGTCCAAAATCCTAATCATGCTACAATTGAATGGGAATTGGGATAGCTATAGCAGATTTAGAGATTTTCAAGTTGATGGCATTGTAGTCGATGAGAATGCAAGTTACAGTATGTTGATTTCTACAATTGCAGAGCAATTAATGATTGATACTTCGGAAAAAATTGTAGAAATCAAATACATTATGAACGACAATTTTCCTCCAATGGAGATTAGGAATGATATGGGAGTTCGTGTGTATATGGAGACAAAAAGGAGAATAAATTAGGATCATATCCGTTATGTATAAGTGTACGAGAGTACAATATGGAATTGACTATCACCAATGAGAACATAGGTGCAGGTTTGTTAATTTTAAAATTCCATGAAATTCTGGTTTTATGGTAATATCTACAAAATTTCTACATTTATCTACAAATAAACTCCAAATTAGTTTAAGGATGTATAAAGCAATATTGTTTTCAAGATTATCTACAAAATTACTACATTTATACTACAATTAAACTACAATCTATGTTAAAAAAAGGTTGACTACAAAATTTTCTCTCCATCTACATATTTCCTACAAAAATTCTACAAATAAACTACAAATCAGTTTAATTATGTATAGAGCAATATTGTTTCACGATTATCGACAAATTACTACGTTTATACTATAATTAAACTACAATCTATGTGGGGGAAAAATGTTGACTACAAAATTTTCACTTCATCTACAAATTATATACAAAGATTCTACAAATATATAATGACACTGTTTATCTTTATTTTCATGCAGGTTCGTCTGGGTCCCTAAAGTTACTTGATATGCCATCCTCTCCCGTTATAGAGGAATATCAAAGTGAAATAATAACTGAAGGTACACAAAGTGCTATTGAAGAAGGACATGTGTATCAAGACAAGCAAACTGTAGCAACTGCAATGAAGCACTATTCTGTGATGCACAAGTTCCAGTTCAAAGTTAAAAGATCTAGCCACAGAAGGTATGAAGATATTAGTAGTGAAACGATCATTATAAATAGTCTTTTCCTTGAGATATGTGTTTTTTAAACATTGTAGATGAAGTGTATTTATATTGTATATTGTGTTACTTTATGTTAAAACAGTCCTTTTGTTACATCTACATTTATAACCTGTATTAAAAATTATATTTTTTTTTGTAGCTACTGGCTTATATGCGTTGGTGAAAACTGTAATTGGCACTTCAAGGCAACATCAATTAATGATTCTGTAATGTTCAAGATCAGGAGTTTCAACCGACAACATACATGCTCCTTAATGGACGATACATTCATACAACGCAAATGTACTGCAGCTGTAGTTGGTAGCATGGTCATTCCAAAGTATTATGATCCTAAGACAGTTTACACACCAAAGCACATACAAACTGACATGTTGTCCGAACACGGAGTGAACCTAAGCTACATGCAAGTATGGAGAGCAAAGGAAAATGCTTTATAGTTTTTGAGAGGGCATCCTGCTTACTCCTACAGCAAATAACCAAAATATTTTTATATTCTTGAGAAGACGTATCCTGGTTCAGTTGTTAAATTGAAGAAGACAACAGATGAATGCTTCTTATATGCATTTGTTGCTCTTTGTACATCAATAAGTGGTTGGCAACATTTTAGGCCAGTAGTAGTGGTTGATGGGACATTCTTAAAGTCAGCCTACAGGGGGATTATGCTGACAACAAGCACAATGGATGCAGCAGGTAAAAATGTGGATACTTTGTAGTTATTTTGTAGGCAGTTTATAAAATGTAGATACTTTGTAGTTATTTTGTAGGCAACTTATAAAATGTAGATACATTGCAGATATTTTGTAGATATATTGTAGTGTATATGCATTTATATTTTTATATGAATTTTCAAAGCTGCCAGTTAATGTTTTTTGGTTTAATAATGTAGGTACAATATTGCCTTTGGCATATTCTGTGGTTGATTCAGAAAACGACGCATCGTGGAAGTGGTTCTTTGAGCAATTCAAACAAGCATATGGTGAAAGAACTTCAATGTGTGTTGTTTCAGATAGGAATGAGAGTATCCTGAAGGCAACATCAATTGTCTATCTGGGCGTGCCACACTACTCTTGCATGTGGCATATTTGGACAAATATAAGGGCAAAGTTCAAGAAGGGTCATCTACAATTAAATGAATTGTACTTTGCTACATCACGGTCATACACTCTGGATGAATTTAATGAAAGGATGTCGAAGATTGAAGAGATATACTCGCGTGTTAAATCATACCTATATAATATTGGCTATCATAGATGGTCAAGAGTACATGCAACGGTGAATAGAACTTGGACAATGACATCAAACATTGCAGAATCGTTGAATGCTGTAACAAAAGATGCAAGAGAGCTGCCAATATTTGACCTATTAGAGTATATGAGGACACTTTTAGAACGTTGGACCAACGAGAAGTTATTGAAGTCAAAGGGTACTTTCACATTCCTTGGGTCCAAATTCAACAAAGAATTGGAGAACAACAGAACATTATCTCAGAAGCTTAGGGTAAGATCTGTTTATTTGGTGCAGAAAAAAAAAAATTAATATACAGTATTTCCAGATTGTAGATAAATTGTAGACAAATTGTAGGTAATTTGTATATTGTATATAATTCGTAGAATTTTTGTAGATAATTTGTAGATAAGTTGTAGATACTATATTTTTATGATTGAAATAATAGTCTTTCTGTTTGTTATGTAATTGTAGGTGAGGGCTTCAATATATCATATCCATACTGTGTTAGATGGTGTGAAGCGGTACATTGTGTGTCTTGAAAGCAAGAAATGTAGATGTGGCCAGTTCCAACTTGATGAACTTCCATGTGCGCATGCTTTGACAGCTTTAAGGCACAGGAATGAAACTTATAAAAACTATTGTTCTTCGTATTACACAAAGGAGAACCTATTGTGTACGTATGAAATACCAGTAAATCCCCTTCCTGATGAAAGCAAAATATGCCACAACATATTTCAGATGAAGTAGTAAATCCACCTACGGGAGATAAACGGCATCCAGGAAGACCTCAAAAGGAAAGATACAAAACATATGATGAATTAAAGTCAAAGAAGTACAAGGTGTCATGTGAAAACTGTGGAGGTGAAGGGCATAACCAAGGATCTTGCAAGAATGCACCCAAAAAGAAATAAATATCATGTAGTTAGAATAGTATTTCAAAATAATTGTTGTGTGTTCAAGTTAATAGAATTTTGTGTGTAATCGTTTAAGTTTTTAAAGATTATAATGTAGTTAATTTTAATTTGTTTATGTGTTTGTTAACATGTTTTTCTGTATTGTGTCAAGCATCTAAATTTGTTTTTTATATATTGTTGATAACTGTTAATATTTATTATCTACAATACAACTACAAAAAAAAAAAAGTTGTAATATACAGTGTTTACAGATTGTAGATAAATAGTAGACAAATTGTAGTTAATTTGTAGATTGTATATAATTTGTAGATAAGTTGTAGATAATTTATATATAATCTATTTTTATGATTGAAATATTATTCCTTCTGTTTGTTATGTAATTTAACTTGAACTGACAGTTCCAGTACAAAAATTACCTACAACTGTTAGGTATTTCATAGAAATTATATACATATTCAAATACAAAATTATATACAATCACGACATTGAGTGTTTCCAGATTGTAGATAATGTGTAGTTTTTTAGTAGGCAAATTGTATTCTAACATCATAATAACTAAGTTTAATATAATGAAGATACAGTGCTGTAAGATGGAACAAATGGAGATAAAATCACCAATATATATTCAAGTGAACTACTAAACTGATAGAAATTAACAAAACAAAAGGTCTAATGCAATAAAAACATAAAAGAATTATTCAGAAAGTTGTGTATTCTCCTTCTTCTACCAACTAGCATCAACTAAATTACATAACACATGACACTACTTCTTTCTCTGGACTCTTATTTTCTCATTCAATGAAGGTGCACCCTTCCTCCTTGCTAGTCTGTCTGTGACCTCGATTTCACTGATTGACCCCTCTTCCTGCTTCTTTGTAGCATAGTCCCATAGGAGAGATCCATAGCGTCTACGATGTTGGTCAATATCAGAAAAGTCTTCTGCGGGAATTGACAAATCTCCAATACTAATATGCTCCGCAAAGACATCAACAAATACACCACAGTCGCTGCATAAGACAACAAAATTTAAATTTTACCAAATGATTATAAACCCAAAAAGAATTAAATGTATAGAAAGAGATAATAGATTTTTTACAGTGATCCCTCTTTTTGCTGTGGAATCTCCGCAACCATCCACTGAATGTTAAGAGGGTCTGTAACTGGTTTCTCAATGTAGGCCTTTGTGTTCTTGAAGTTAATGTCTTTACGCTTTCCATAGAAACCAGTGCATGACAAATACAAAGGGATAATGACTGAAAACTTATCAACACAGGATTCAACAACTTGATGATTGCGTGAAGAGACCATGGAATCATTCGCATAAAGTTGCTTGTCCGCAATGTCGAAAACGACCAACACCCAATGGAGATTTTCTACAATGTTGACGGGCATGATGACATAGTCAACTTCATCCCATGCAACATTTTCAAGTAGTCTATAACCCAAAATATATTCTGCAACAACATCATGGGGTTTAACAACCGAATACTTCTTTTCTGGAGGAGAATTTATGAACTTTTCATAAATTTGTTCAATCCTCGTCTTGAACAAACAATCGGTTGTTGTAAACCTAGTCTTGTTGTTGGGGCCATATTTTCCTCTTTTTCTCAAGTAATACATTAAAACATCAATGTGCTGAAAACAAAAAAAAATACATAAAACTACAGTGCAACTACAACTAACTACAAAACGGCTAAAAAAAACCTACAATGATATCTAAAAATAACTCTACAATTTAAACTACAAAGTCAACTTCAAATAATCTAACAAATAGCTACATTTTAGCTGTAGTTACACTGCAAACATGGAACACAGCACCTACAATCAGGTCTCCATCATATTTACATTTATACTACAATTAATCTTGTAATGTTCAGCCTAATATACAATTTAACTACAAACATGACATAAAGTTATACCAATTCTGTCCACAAAACTAAATGTAGAATTTATACATACAAATCATCATCAAATAGGATACATAATCTACAAACTGAATACAATTACATTACAAAAGAAGAAAGACAGCATCTACAATAATGTCTACAATATATCTACATTTCATAAATACAAGTCATGGTCAAATATATTTGATATATACAACATAACTACAATTAAAATACAACAACAGAAGACAAACTATCTACAAATCATATCTTGTGAATAGACTCTTTGATACTTACTGAATCATTGAGGACTTGTCCGGGGTGAGCAAGGGAATAGAATCAGTCCTTCTTATCAACCTTTTCCACTCCAAGGTCTAACCAAGGCTTAATTTGGTTATCCTTTATGAAAAACGGAGCCTTCCTCTTGTAACAACAAATAAATGTCAAAAAAAAAAATTTAGAATAAATTATATATGTAAAAATAAATGTTGAAATGAAAGTGTAAAATTAACATTCATACCTCTTTGAATCTCTGTCGCTACAGTGGTATAACCACTTGTTGAATTTATCTAAAACCTCCGGATCTACATTTTCACCTATAATAGTAGTAAAGGGGTGCTTGAGGTAGAAAATTTTAGGTCCAACCGAGATGCTGCCCCCAGAACTGTATAAAGGGATAAATGGTGATTGGGCACGCTTTCTCGGATTCCTGGTTCTACCCGGATGCATAGGTGTTGCTTCATCTTGTGTGGACTCGCCATACTTAACCAATTGGGATAAGTTGTCAGGCAACTCAAAATCATCGAGTGTGACCCCCTTCTTCTCAATTTCTGATCCTTTTGAATCAACCACATCCACATACTGTGCATCTGCATCTTGTCTGAGCTGCTATAGTCACTCCGTGAATTGGGGATTGTGCATTCATATCTTGCATCTCTGTAACACAATGCATAGATTACTTAACAGTAATGTTAAAATGTATAATCAACAAGAAAACATATTTGAATGACAGTATGCTACCTGCTTTGTCTTCATCAGCTTCAACTTGAAAATGTGTATATAAACCACCATGTGCTGGAAGATTTTCTTCACCAGTATGAAGATTTTCTTCACCAGTTGCACCTTCAACTTGTTCTGTTTTGTAATTAAAAATGGTAAATAATACTGGATAATGGTGGCTTGAAAGTTGTAGATATGTGTAGGAAAATTGTAGATAAAGTGTGGATAAGTGTAGATATGTTGTATAAAGTATGATACTAATTATAGATAATTTGTAGGTATTTTGTATATACTTGTTTTGCTGGTGCTGGCCTGCACTTGTTCCCCAACATTGAACTGAAAATGTTGATTGTTGAAGTCTTTTTGTTGGTCATTGATTTTCGTTGAACTACCAGCAAACTAAATGTTTATGTTATTTTGAGTATATTTTTTCATATGTCATAAATTGTTTTGGTATATAAATAGATGTCAAATCTTACTTTTGCATCATCCTGCTCATTTCTACTGTTTATCAATTTCAAAACAGTCTGCACAGACTCATTTATAAACCCTCGAAGGCTATGGAGTTCTAAAAATACAGCTTTCCAAAAATCTTCAAGCTTTCCATCAACCTACAAGTTACAATATAGTTAGTTGTTAATTTCATAATATGTGCTAATATACATTCAAAAACATGTGCAATTATATATAGAAATATGTCAGAATTTATAAATTTGTAGATATTTTGTAGGTAGTTTATGAAATGTAGTAGATATATTGTAGTTTATATGTATTACCTGCTCAATTTCTTTTTCTAACTTTCTGAGCTTCTTAGCAATAGAGTCCTTGACCTCTTCACCAGCTGTTTGTTTGGGTTCCAATGTAGGAGGATCAGCATTGGGAACCTCAGATGTTTGTTCACCTTCTTGAACTCCATACTTAATTCTGTCGGGCAAAGTCAGCACTCCAATCTCTTCTCCAGATTCACTCATGCTAGTAAACTGAATGAGGAAAAATAAATTAGTTTGACTAAGGCAGAAAATGTAGAGTAATTGTAGATATTTTGTAGGTAAATGTATAATCATATAAAAAAAAAACTTTACCTTAATCACTCAAGCTTTATCATCTTCTCTTCAAAGGCAGCTAACCAAATTTGCCCCTTACTAGCTGACCATCTTAGTATGCGAGGTATTGAGTCAGAAGACCTCGTAGCCAACTCAGTGCTAACGGTCGAGCAACACTCATAAAGTCATACTTGCAATGCTAGTGAGCATTCCCGTATGAGATAAGAATGTACATAGGGATTTAGTTTGTGCCTAACAGATTCCATCACCTGAGTGAAAGATTTAATACCCCATGGGTATGACTCATACTGCCCTGACTCTACCAAATAGAACCTAAAGTGATCTACAAAAGAAGCATGGTCTTTATCATAAGGATAAATGAAAATTTCTAAAAGATAATGAATGCACAACTTCACCGCATCCTCATCGTTTACCCAGGATCTATTGGTTACAATCTGTTTCAAATATGACTTCTCCACTTTTAATTTATTAGGAAAATACTGTTCATTATCTTGCTCACATAACTGGAAGTATAGCCAAAATCTGTAACCTGAGTAACACATCTTAGACCGGTAATTAATGCAAACTCTCGCAATAAAAAATTCAATTTTTCACCCCTCAACTGTACAGAAAAATATGATGCATTGGACTTGGTCAATTCATACTTCATCAGAAGATGAATGACTTGGTTTTGCATGCATATGGTGGAAGAGACAATAAGTATCCAAAACATGTCTTTTTGAAAAGTTTCAACGCAGTTGGAGATAATAGCTCTTTTATCTGGCTAGAAATGCTAGGATCACACAAAGTGTGGAATCTAAGCACCCCATAATTCACATTGTGTGGGGCAAAAAAGTGTCCATTCTGCACAAATAATAAATTACTTCACATTAGTAAATTGCATAAAAAGGATACATTCATCTACATTTTATCTACAATATATCTACAAATGATTACATAATATCTACAATTTAAAGCATTTTCTACAAAAAGGCAGCAACAAAAAATAACTACAACTCTGCTTCAAATAGTAAAAGCTACCCAATAATATAACTACAAACTCACTACAAAATATCTACAATTATAAAGGCAGAACATCACAACTACAAATTATCTTCAAAATTAAGACAATTAATTTACACTTGACTAAAACACGTATAACACAGATTTTACCATCCTAAACCAAACTAAAGAATTAGAAACGAAATTAATAAATGTTTATCTTCACCAATGAATGGTTCCGAACATTTTTTGGGTGTTTTTTGGAATGTTTTTTCATTTTTGGATTTTTCGAACCAGGAGACACCTTTGGTTTCTTTGCTGTTCGAAGTTTAGGGACCTCTTCTACAAAGTCGTCGTCTACCAAAACCTCTTTTCCTTTTCGTTTGAGTTGTTTGCCTGGTGTAGAAGTTTCTCCAGCATCTACATCATGTTTTTGTTTTGTTCTCATCTTGGCTCTGATTTGTCAGGGAGATGAACTATGAATAGTCGCTGCAATTGCATGTGGAGATTTGCCTTGTTTTTTGGGTGATTTTGGTGATAACACACCCAAATCAAATGAGGGGATATCAACTACTGCTGATTTTTTAGGACTTTGTTTCGAAGATTTGTTGTTCTTCATTGATGAACTTCAACTGGATTCAAATTTGGAAGCAACTTTGTAGAATGGTGTCTTCAATTTTTCGTGAATTTAGAGGGAGAATTTGGTTTCAGAAGTAAAAAGAACGTGCGTTGCTGTAAAACGTGGGTGAGGGTGAGGGTGAGGGGTTAGGAGAGATAAACGTGGGATGAGTGGGGATATACGGACTCCTTTAATTAAGGAGTAAAAAATGTACCATTAATTATACCCCTAAATTAATTATGGTATATAATTGGTAATTTGGTATACTAAGTGTAATTAACTCAAACCTTAAACATTGAGGGTAATAAGGTTTTCTATGTGGTATAGAAATGTAAAAATTCCTGAACAAAATTATAATTTTTCCTACTAAATATATAAAGCCACCTTATGGCTCCATTCTCTCAATTCTCTCGACAGTTACTCTTCATTTTCATACCTTAATCCTTAGAGTAAGTTTTAAACTTTTCTGAATTTCTCATCTTAATTCATCATTTAAGTTTTTAGTTTTAAACTTTAAAGAATTAATTGTTCAAATTTTAGTTTTTCTATTTGTTTCTTTTGTTGCACTTAGGATTTTATTATTTTTCTGTGAATTATGTCCGCCGCAGTGAGATAGTTAGTAAAATTAGCTTGTTGAATGTCTTATTCCTTACTCCTACTAACTTATAACTTAGAAATTTGAGATCATTCATTGAGATTTTCAAATGCAAAGAAAGTTTCTTTTCTAAAAATGAAATTGAATCTCTCTTTTTTGAGAAAAAATTCAATTTTATTCTCTGAACAGTATGATCAGGATTTCTATTAAAAACATGAAATTTTTAGATATCTTTTATTGTTATTGGGTAAACTGATAATCGAACCAATAAGGATCGATAACCGACTAACCGATACCCGATGTCTTATCGGTTCGGTTATCGGTTTAGCATATTTATAAATCGACAACTGATATGCCGAACTGATAACATTCACAACCGAACCGAACCGACCGATGCCCACCCCTAGTCACTAAGTTCTTTTGCCGCACGTTTCATGATAAGACATATCTCCTAAACCCTCTCGCATCAATTTGCCAAAGTTGATCAGATACTTGTCTTTGCCAATGTAGTCACATATCTAAAATCGTCCAAGACTATCAATAGAAGACTATCTAATTCTATCGATCAAGCTTTTCAAACTGGAACTTGACCAAATACGAAATTTTAATCAGAATCCAAGAAAATCAAGATTAGAGAAGTGATACGTCTAGATTTGAAATTGGACTGAGATTACTCCCGTTATACTGAGAATTGGGATTTCCCTTCTGTTCATTCCTCGATATTTTTTTCTTCTTCAAATAGTTGGTAGCATGCAGCTAGATCTTTCTTCCTCGTCAAAAAATTACAAAGGCTTCAATATTGCTAGATGGAATAGCAAATTAAAGAAAACAGGAACAAAGATCAAGCGAGAGAGCAAACTCTGATACATCTCTCAAGTTTCCCTTTCAAACAACCACGAATCACATACAGTCAAAGCATATATTCCGCTATTATTCCTGCTACAGCCGTGGGTACTTGAACAAAGACCGAAGATCATTTCTTTTCTGATAAATTACAAAGACTCTAAAGTCTAAATGTTATACAAGTGCGCCTGCCAGTAAAGTCGTATCATGAATCTATTTGTACTCCTCTCAAATCTGAGTATACCTTTTCCCAAAAAATTTCACTAGTGTAGAATCCTAATGCTACAACAAGAACGGGAGGTAAAAGGATGTAAAAGAACTAATACTCTCTCCTAGACAATTTTAGCAGGTTTAGGACGTTCTCATAGACAATGAACGTAATGGAAGCTGCAGGGACATTTTTCAGCATGTTCGCGGTGATACCTCTGTAGAAGCCTTGAATGCCCTCAAACCTGTAAGATAAAAAAATTTCAATATCTGGTAACAACTAGAACTCCATTGATACATGATATGACAGAAACTTTAGTCGTTTCTCTAGTATTATAAGTCGTGAAGATCTTCATAAGAATTCAGGATTGACTCTTCAAAACCCCTCGCATGAAACTGCAATTGCTTTACTAGATTTTTGAGAAAAAGTAGTTTATATTTAACACTATAAGTGCAATAACATTTTACACAAGTGGGTCTAACTTAGTGACGCAGATTAAGACATAAGGGTAATTAGCAAATCAAGTTTATTTATTTTATTTTTATAGAGAAAATATGGTGTACACTTTTTATTTGAAATGGTAAGTATTATTGATGTCAGAAACCAACACTAAAGTGTTGTAAATACATCCGAAAAGATAGCAAAAGGAGATTTGAAGGAGAAAAAACACTGACTATCTATACATAAGATTTAATGAAGTTTCAATATCATCTACCATTCCAATTCACACCAAGAAGATTCAATAAGGGATACATATTTTTGAGAGGAACTATACTTCCTTCCAAGGTTGAACTTTTCTAACGTGGCATAAATCTATTTTTTTTCTGTTAAGAAGTAACTACCTCCTTAAATCATGACAAACTTTCAGATTTCTTTCTTGAAGTTGAGTTTGTGTTTTATCTTTCAAGGTCTGAATTTTTCTTTCTACAGTTAACATCAAGAAATCACAAAATTTCCAACAATCAACTGTATAATTCTTTCTTTTTCAATATTGGTGATAAGAAACTATCAAATGTATATTTTAAAAATTCTTCAATAACTAAATGATGAAAGTTCACTCAAATTTCACATCACTTGTTTACCTGTTTCCACAATACGAAAGAAAAGAAGAAGAGGGAAAAATTAAGGGGTACTTTTGCCAATAAAGGGGGTTCTACTTTCTTCTCTTATTTTACAATGTAGACAATCTTTATTGCATGTTAGTAGATGACAGGAAGACACAGGATGGAAAAAAATAAGGATTGAGAGAGGACTTAGAAAACTTGAAACATGTAATTTGCTTCCCATGCATATACTTTGTATTAAGTATTCTTTTAAGGAGTTCGATAACTGACTGGAAACCTTTTACTAAAATAAACGGTCTTAAAAAAGAATTACAGTGTCAGTGTAGAAAAATAAATAAAAAGGAATGATAATTTCTTTGGCCTTTGTTTATTCTCAGTTTGATTCCCTGATACTGTAAGCCACAATTAAGAGCATTTGATGAACAGATATTTAAATTCTGAACACAGTTCAATATAAAGAAACTCAATGCTTGAAGCCAATCAAATGCATCAGCAGTAAATAAGGCTGAAATTTATCCTGACCTTGCAGTTTCCTTCACAACATGCCAGCTATCCATGTATCTCGGAACTCCAGTTGTACTTGGTCGTTGCTGTTCAAAGAGAAGATAGACTTTTTAACTACTCTACAGAAAATCAAAATCAAGAGCCAGTAAATGCTTGTCTCCTCAGGAAGAGTTGCATCAAGTGTCACAATAGTAATATGAAAAGCAGTTACCTGCAATCGAGATCGTACAACCTGCAAAAATTCCATTTAAACACATAATTAGATAAAGAGAAAAGCGAGGGGCACAGAGTAAAAGTTGTCGGAACAAATAGGCACCTTTAGGTGGGTGCTCCACAATGCCTCTTAAAACCTTCTGTTCCCAAACCCATATCCCCAACAACAGAGATAAGAACAAACTTATCACACCCCTAACATACCTGAAATGGGTATGTTGTGAGAATCGCTGCCAGCTTGGAAGAAGCTCCTAGTGTTGCATAGTCAACTGAATCCTGCGAAAGAAATTGAACAGCAAATACTAAGGGGTAAGTCTACAGTATTACTTCAAGACAATCAAGAGAACTTAGCAACCCTATTTTGTTCCTTATGTTCCAAAGAAGAAAACTAATCATAACAGCGATGACAATATCACTGGCATTTGATAGTGTTCTTGAGTAATGATCAACCTCTAGAAATGGTGCAACCAATTTTTTTCCATTTACGTTGAGCCTTAATGAAGTCTCCTTGTTTTTCAGACAAAAAATACAGTATACCACCACTGAGGAGCAGATGTGTTTCTACAAATTGATCAACGAGTGGCAGTTCACTGGCTTAAAATAAACCATCTCTCACCACATAAACGATAACAAGAACCACAAAGTTAGTTTAGAAAATAACTGAATCATTCTTCATTCTGATCTGCTTATCAAAGAAAAATATTCCTTTTTACTTTTTTCTAGTAGTTGGGGTAAGATCTGCGTACACACCACCCTCCCCAGAACCCACTTGTGGGATTACACTGGGTATGTTGTTCTTGTATATTTATCCTTTTAATGGGGGAGGGGAAGGGGTTGGGCAGGCTAGTGTCACTCTGATGCAGTCATTTAGGGACTGAAAAAAAATCTAATGTGCCTTTGGATAATCTGTAGACATGAAATAGAAATGATACCTTAGTTGCTCAATGAGAAAATGTTTGAAAGTTTTTGCACGAACAGGATTTCCTAGAACACCAACTTAATGTTTGTGCACAAGTACCATGACCAAATAATGAGGAAAGAAACTCGCACTACTAAGAGTTGGACAGTGTTTAGATACAGGGATCGGGTTTGCTGGTCATCCAAAGAAAAAAACAACTATTCAGTTGTAATTACATCCAAAGAAAGCAATAGCATAGCTTTTAGAGCCTCACCAACAAGTCAGCAGCTGAGGCAAGAGTGTTTTCATTTTCCTGAGCTTTCGAGCTAACAAGAACTTTACGAAATTCTTCATATGCTGTGAACTGAATAGCGCCATGGGTAACCTGCTGAAGCAACAGCAGACCAGCGTGTTTCATGAATGAAAGGTTACATTTCAACATTAAATTGGTTATATCTTGTTTGGATAATCTATCCAAAAAGTTAAAAGAAGCTATGAAGTATAACTTTGAAAATTTAAGTCAAGATAAGAACACATACATTTACAGAACCGCATAGAGACTGTGCAAGAATAAAAGAAAATGTAATTCTAACCAGAAATAGGCCTGGCATAAGCCCCTTATAAAGTGCCCTCCATCCTTCTTCTTTCATTATGGTTCTTACAGCATCTGAATCAATCCATAAACAATAACGTTCATATGAAGTTAATAAGTAGGATAGTAGATACAAAAGAGGCCAGTTGGCTGACTGAATGTGCATGCAGATACAAAAGAGAGCAGAGGCTTAATAAAAGAATGTTGCTAGTCACGAGAATCTTTAAATTTTCGAATTCAATCGGTAGAAAGCACTTCTTCATTTTTCCAGGTCAATGACTAGAAGTTACATGATCAACAATTTAAACCCTTGAAGGAGATATTGACACAAGATGCAACTACTGTACTGAGATAAAGGAGCTTTATCAATTTTTTTCTTTTTTTATAAAGAGGATTTTTGTCAATTTTATCTATTGGAAACAAATTACCAGAAAAGAAATGAAACTATCTAAAAAACTAAGAATTGTTCATAGTGATCAAGATTAAGTTTCCATAGGTAAGTCCATTCTTGACATACAAGAATCTTGCTACAGTGGACAGCAAAAAGCTATCATACAGAATTCCAGACACATGTACATTTTGTGGCTGATGTCTGGTAAAAAAAAATTAAAAATGGATGCGGAACTGTAGAACCGCAGAATTGCAGAAATAGAGGAAGCAACTCTTATATTAAATTAAGATGGAAAGAAGTTGTCCTAGAGTGCTCAAAGTTAGATAAATACACAATGAAACACGATGGTGACAAGTTAATATAAGAGTGAAGCAGACCATGAAACCCGGTGTATGGACGAATCTGATTAGGAGTCTGAAGTTGCAATCTTGTTTTCACAAGCCAAAGAGGGTTGGTGCACAAACTGACCTGAATTCCGACAAATACAACCTTTTTAATATAAGACAGTCTGCACATTAGGGGGTGTGCTTAAAGTTACTACAATAAGCACAGCACAAATTTTGTCCACCTAATGATTTTCATGTCAGTGGTAAAACCTAATAAGTAATCAATCTGTTGATATCAAAACTGAAAAAGGGGGGAAAGATAGTCCACAAAAATATCAACACAATCAAATTTGTTCGTCTATAAGATTCTCCAGCTCCATTTTTAACTAACACCTAAGCTTAGACATTTGTGGTTTGCCAACAATTGATGGGAATCACCTCTTCTTTTTTTTCTTTCTTTTCTGTTGTCCAAAACAACAGGTTTTTTACTCAACCTTGCCTTTATTTGAGAAAAAGGAATTACACTGGTAACACTTTTAACAACAGTAAAAAGAAAGGGATTCACTACCAGCAAGACAACAACAATTGCACTCCTACAACGACTACTGCAGCAAATAAAGAATGACATCCTCCAACTATCTATTTTGACACTCCTGTCAAAAACTGATCAATTAAATGCTGAACATTTAGACACATGAACTACACATTCATTAAAGCATCAGAAATCTGACTACTGACCAGAGCTCCAGCTTCTGCAGCTGAAGCAAGATGAAGGCCGGGACTCAGCTCCTCCCTTCTTCTCAAATACCTTTGCTTAGCCTTGCTATAGCTGTGGGAGGGAAATTTCAAATGTATGAGTTTGAGAAAGATGTCTCTCAAGCCTAGACATGTTTTTTCTCTTCCATTTTTTGGTAAGCCTAGACATGTAAGAAGAATCAAAGAGAAAGCAGTCGCACTCTATTTACTTGTACCCCCTTTTTCTATGCATCTTCTTAATGCCTTTAATGAAATTCTCTTACTTCGTCAAAAAAAAAAAAAAAAAAATCAAAGAGAAAGCAGTATCATTTTGTACCATCTTGGCACCTTATAGTTATAAATAAACTTTTACCTTATCCAAAAAAAAAAGAAAAAGAATCAAAGAGAAAGCAACCTAAATGTTGACTGCTTCTTACAAGGAACATTGTGTCTCTTACAAGCAATCCCATGTATGAAATAATGATTGTCACCTATTAACTGACATGTAATGGATGTAGATATTAATACGAAACGCTGTAAATTCAGTATCAAAAACAGTAAAGTAAACAGTATGTTAAGACAATCAACTTTCTTTTAATAAATGGATTATTCAAACGAAATAATACTTACAGCTTGTCAATCGTTAAATTGACTATACAAGATTCAAGTGAGACAATCAATGTACTGATACTGAAAGACCTAATGGGATCTTCCATGTATATTTCGATGCGCAATGGAATTCATAGGTATAGTAAGAAGCTCTATCAAATAGAGATTTGTTCTTTCGCTATATTTGATTTCTTGTCTCTTTTTTATTGCTTTACAAAGGGGAAACCAAATAAATATAATAACTTAGACCAAAAATAAAAAGGGGAAATCCCTTGATCAGGTCTTGAATGAGACTAAATAATGTTCCGTGTACTCATGGATACAACTTAAGTAGAGCAAAGACTTCACAAGGGAAAAAAAAATAGACTCATGGAGAGCAGCCCTCTTGCGGAGAGGAAGAGAGATAAAACATGCAAAAAATTTATACTATCACATAATTGATTCCAAAGATGCTTTTGGGATCTGGGAGATGAAGTTCAGTCTTTAACGTTCTCCAATGAAATACTATAAAAAGTACTACTATCAAGGACATCAACAGAAGATCTTTACTTACAAGAAGAAGTATAAACCCCATGAAATAGTTGACCCAAGAACAGCAGGGTAAAAGCCAGCATAAAGTCCTCTAAGACCCTGCAGCAAAGACAATATGATAACTTAATGAAATCATCTTGGTGGAAACATGAGCACTTATATGGGTGATAAGGTAAAGATTCAGAAGTCTGCAGCAAGGAAAGGAGCTTCACATACAAAAGCATACGTCAGCAGGATGTTTGATCGTGACTGACAAAGTGTGATGGAGTTTCTCCCTATGATTATGTCATGACGCTGAATGAATCAATTCTAAGTAACAAGAAAGCATTCAGTCAAGATTTGCATACAGACATCTCACTCCCCTCTTGACATTCAAGTAAAGAACTTAACCATCTTTGTAAGAAAACCTGTCTTTCCAGTTGGAGTAGCAATGTACAAACTCTATTAGAAAACCTGTCTCTCCTCTCGGTTCCAAGAAGATTCTTGAGAAATAAAATGGATATTGCTTCCGTAGATTGGATATCATAATGTGGAGAATTCAGGAAAGCAACCATACAAATCCGTAGGTATCGATTAGTAGTACTAGGGTCGACACAAACATGACCTCATTTCGCCATAGAAGGATACTTGCTGAAACCATGCCATTTAGATACACCTAGGCCAGGGCATTCCCTCAACAGTAAACCATGTACCAATTATTTTCCCGATGCTGATATTACCTATTTGAGAAGCTCAAAATTCATGAAGCATGCATCCTTAACATATTACTATATGATTCGTCTTTCATGAAAAACTACCAACTTGATGAATTGAAAAGCAGTTTCTTTTGGAATATTAGCAATACATATACAGCTAAGCTTCAATATATGTATGGAAATTAAAAGAATCAGAAAAAACAAACCTCAGTTCGAGCAATGGTAAATAAAGCGTGAGGAGTGTTCCTATAGGCCGGGACGTTCGAGATTCTTCCATCGTAAACTATGATTTTAACATTTACGTCAAAAACAAGGTCGAAAATACAATACGAAATCATTCATTTTGCTATATAGCATAAAAAGCATAGAGGCAGTTAGTTACCTTGGAACCTGGTACGAACAACGTCAAGGGGATGAGAGAAAGTGACGGTGGCGAGGCCAGCAACGGCGCCGGCGGTGGCGTTTTCCCATTGCCAGTCTGCCGACGCCAAACCTGCCATTTTTTTCATGGCTTCGTCTAACGTTGGCTTCCCCTCCCCCCTAACACTCTTTTTCTTTTCGCCTTTTACTTTTTGCAGCTGGCAAAAATGAAATGAAACTTCCTATGCAAACTAAGCGGCGTCGTATTAAGCTCCGGGGACGCCTAACGTGTACGCAGCTTGCGCCTGCCCAGTAATTGTGGGGGGGCCGGGGGAGCTCTTTTTTTTTTTTTTTTTTTTTTT
>ML436949.1:4325-60218 GCA_005239525.1 Nicotiana knightiana | reverse complement strand
TAGGTGGTGAAAAGAAGCAGGGTTCCCCCCGCCCAGTAATTGGGGGGGGGCCGGGGGGGCCTTTTTTTTTTTTTTTTTTTTTTTTGAAGGAGGTGGGAGCTAACAGGAAAAAGAAATGAAATGAAATGGGGTGTTTTATCATTATCTTTTTTTTTCGTTCTTATTTTAATAATTTTTTCTTCTTATTTCAATTATTTCTTATTCAAAATGTTTATATTAACACTTGTTGTTTCAGTGAATTACACTCACTTTGTCCGGCTTAACCATTTTATTACTAAATGTGTTTGATCAACGGTCAAATAAATTTAAAATATAGATTTTGACCAAGTTAAAGTGTCAAGATGAAAACAAGTGAAGTATTTACAACAACCGGCATTTTCTAGTATAACTTATATTAAACACTCACGGATCATTTAATTCATAAATTAGTAAGGTATGAGTTATATCACATAGATTAATAATGTGTGACTTGTAATGCAAACTTTGAAATACATGGATTGTAATTTCGGAATTACTTATTGGATTTGCATATACCATATTATGTATATTTTAAAAAACGGATAATTCTAGACACCCTCTTTCAGGCGTTGCTTCATCACACTGACCTCCCAGTGGTTCACAATATTACACATACCCCCCCCCCCCCCAAAAAAAAAAAAATTAATTTTTCAAAATAATTCTTTTATTTATTATTTACTAATGTTAAAAAATTAAAATATGACAACTTTACCCTTGCTAATATACTCCACTGTTAATTAGCTAAAAAGCAAAATCTTTTAAAAATTAATATATAAATATAAAACAATTAAAAAACAATTATAACGTAAATCATAAGTATATTTCAGCTAGGATGCGTGTCTTTGAAGACCTTTCCCATTCATTTTTATTAATTAATGCACATCTCAGTAATGTATAATAATAAAAAAATAAATAATTCAGATGTTTCAAAAAATAACAAGGGCTTCGCTATAACACCATTATTTTCACTGACTACTTCATATTTGTACCAACAAGGCAGCAATAACATATTTTTCGTTAATAAATCGCTCATATGTGTAACTCAAACTCAATGCCTTCCGTTCTGAAGGAATTGAGATTTTTATTATGATAAATTTTGAAGTATTAAGAAACTTAGATGTCGTAGTTGCCCTAAGTTTAGTGTTTCAATCGGGCAGATCGATATTTCCATCTATGTATAAAGCCTTCATACTTTTATAAATTAGTTACTTATTATACTTTTAATTAAACCTCGAAAAGAGACAAAGAAACATACATATGTAGGAAAGTAACTTGTCGTTGAACGTGGACGAGAAATATAGGGAGGAGTTATAAAGAATAGCAGAAGAAAATTATTATTTGGAGACCTTCTGCTAGCCCAAGATCGTTAACTAAAATAGGATATTTAACTAAAAAGAGGAAGCTTTGAAAAGAGAAGGAAAGTTTTGGAGAGGAGAGCTTTGCTTAGGGAATAAGACTTCCTTGACTTTGGCTTATTTACAAATGCCTAAGACTACTCCTATTTATACTTGTCTAGGGATGATTCTAGATACAAAAATAATCTGGACAATTCTATCATCTTCTACTAATATCTTCCTTAAATATTCAGGATTCTAGAATATCTAGATATTTCTTAAGCACAACAAATATCAAAGATATTACTCTATAACTTTCTAGAATCTTCTTCAAACTATCTATAGTTTTTACTCTTCCAAGAAATTAACTTTATTTTTTCACACTCCCCTTTAAAGTGATTTTTGGAAGCTATCTCAAGCTTGTTGCGGAAGAACTCAACCAATGCTTTAGGACGTGTCTTGATGAAGATCTCAGCACTATTTTTCTGGCTCCTCTTGCTTCCTCAAAGACCGTAGGTTATTCAATTGGTCCTGCAAAAAACATAAGTATGTGCTAACGAAATTTTATCTCTGAAACGAGTTGGCTTGATAATAGTTCTTTTTGGCCTTCCCGGACCACTTGAATCATCTTTTTGCTGAGTTTCATGTTGTTGAGGTCCAGTGCTTCCCGTTTCTCTTAAGTCCTTGGCAGTTGTATAATCTAGAGAAGCACCTGCAATGGGCAAGATTGAATCTCCATTATTCAAGGTTTTTAAACTCGCTCCATCCAATGGAGTTTCATAATACAAAGACACTTCGTCGAATATGACATTCCTTGATACAACAAAAAGGTGAGTTTTAGGATCCATGCACTTCCTTCCCTTTTTTCTTTCATCATATCCGACAAAGATATTTTTCTTTGCCTTGGCATCCAACTTGCTCTGTTGAGAATCCAGAATGTGAACATGATAAATAGATCCAAAAATCCTGAGGTATTTAACTCTAGGATTTTCTCCAAATATTAATTTATAGGGAGACTTCATATTGTTCGGAGAAAGCGGCATCCTGTTAATCACATACGCTGCACATTTCATACCTTCAGCCCACAAGGCTCTAGATAAATTCTTGACAAGAAGCCAACTCTTACATGTCTCAATTAAGTGTCGGATCTTCCTTTCAGCCACTCCATTTTGTTGTGGTGCAACAGCATATGTGAGTTCTCTTTTAATACCATGCTGATTAGCGGTGGGCATAATACCGGTCGAACCGAAAAAACCAGTCGAACAGTAAATTTTGGTTTTTTGGTGTCGGTTTAATCGGTTATACGGTCGGTATGCGGTTTATATATTATTAAATTTTGATATTCAGTGCGGTTAACGATTTTGGTGTTTCGATTTTTCGGTTAACCGAATAACCGAAGTTTTGGGTCTGATAATTGAGAAATATAGGATATTGATTATTGGGTTTGAGTTATCTGTCATGACCCAAAAATCTATTAAGGCCGTGATGGCGCCGGACACCACTGTCAAGCAAGCCAACACTCAACCGTTAATTAAATTCCTAATTTAGTATTTTGAAACCGTTAATTTTCATTTCATTATATTAAAATCAATAAAATTTATTGAGTAAATAACGATGTTTAACAATTCAATTAACAAATACATCCCAAAGTTATTCAAGAACCCGGTGTCACAAGTTCATGAGCAATTTCTAAGAAAAATCAAATGAAATACAATAACCGTCCAGAATACAAATGGGACAATAAAGAAGGTACAACTCAATACTCTGAAGGAGACTCTGCTGGTTGCGGGTCGTCTCGAGAGGTGCAGCTCACCTAAGTCCCCATATCAACTATGCCACGACGCCAAGCGGGGCCACTAGATATACATGTACTATGCAACAAAATGCACAACAAGTGTATTTGAGTACGAAAATAACGTGTACCGAGTAAGTATCCCGCCTAACCTCGACGAGGTAGTGATGAGAGGTCGACTTTGAAACTTACTAGAGGTCAAATTAATATAATCGAGGATAATGTCAAACATGGATGTTACTATCAAATAACATATAACAACAGGAAAGGACAACTTCTTCCATAAGTTATAATACCAGTTTTCGTCAGCTAACAACTCATATCTTAAGGCAATTAAACAGTTCAAATCACATATGGAGCAAATATCATGCACAGTAAATGCCGAGAGTCGAACGGCCCGAACCAACATAAATATAAATTGTGCACTGCCGAAGGGTCGAACGACGCGGACCATAGATGCATCTATTAACCTGTCGTGGCGTACGGCCCGCTCCTATGAGAGTAGTGGAAGAAATCACCCCGCTCGCGGAATATAAATTGCGAAGAGGTCACACATAAGCATACACATTCAAACAGTCTACTCCGACTATATCGCAAAAATAATTACCCAAGAAAATGATAATTTCTCTTTTAATGGTCACAAATATAGTATTTATCTTTTCTAGAAATTTATTTGTCAAGTTCGATAAGGTATAAACATTTTTAAATTCGTCAGTAAAGTTACAAGTACAACAAATAAAATACGCTTTTGGGTCCTAGACTACCCGAACATAAGCATAATAGTAGCTACGTACGGACTCTCGTCACCTCGCACGTACGTATCCCCCACACACAGTATCACATATTTAATTATTTCACCTATGGGGACAATTCCCCCTTAAAAGGTTAGAAATGAGACTTACCTCACTCCGAAGATTCATAACCGACTTCAAGCCCTTCCGATGACTTAAATTGATGCACAACGCCCTAAAACTATCCAAATAACGGGCAAACCAATGAAAATATACTCTAATACTTATAACAATTCAATTTATATAAACTCTCAACTCCGCTTGGAAAGTCGATAAAATCACCCTCAGGCCCACGTGCCCGGATTCTGAAATTTTTTGAAGATAAAGATTACCCATAACTTTACGAACTCAAATATATAATTCTCTTTCAATTTCATACCCAAATTCGTGGTCAAAATCCAAAAATACACATTCTAGGTCTTTCTTCAAAATCCCAAAATTCTACTAATTTTCATGACCAAATCTATATACAAACCTTGGATTTAACTTGTATTGAGTAGAAACAACTTACCTTGACATAGATGACGAAAATCCCCACTTGAAGCTCTCCAAAAATCGCCCAACCAAGAGGAAAATGAAAAGAAACGGCCAAATCCTGTCTTTTAAAATACTTCACTGCCCAGCACTGCCCTTATTCGCGAACGCGTCTCTGCCCCCGCGTTCGCGAAGCCCATAAATTCAGGCCCAAAATTTTACTCTTCGCGTTCGCAATCTTCCAAACGCGTTTGCGAAGGCCAGCTTCCATATACCTTCACGATCGCACTCCCCTCCCTGCGTTCGCATAAGCCAATCCTAGCCTCTCAGTCATGTTTAGAATGTTAGTTTTCCAACCAGCCATTTTGGTGTGCATGTTATCAATGATGAATTGGAAATCACTGTTAACATGCCTTTTGTAGAAGATGGGGAACCCAGATATTTGCCAAAGGTGGCAGTTGTTTGAATGGAAAGGCTGCTGGAGTTGGACTCCATTTAGTGGGGTTGGCAGTTGGCAGAGAAGAAGACTCTTGATTTGCCAAGATTGATTTTTTGGCCCGATGCCTGATTGAAAGAGTTAAGAGTGTTGATGATTGTGGTATAATTTTTTTGGTCAGTTGTAGCAAACAGAGTTAGATCATAAGCAAAGAACAAGTGGGAGATCTTAGGGCCAGACCTACTTATGGTAATTGGGCACCTCACCTTATTTTGGACATTCCTCTCAATAGCCCCGGAGAGTCTCTCCATACACATAATGAAAAGGTAAGGGGATAGTGGGTCACCCAAACTAATGCCCCTGGTAGGGTTGAAAGGTTTGGTCTCGCGATCGCGTACCAATGACCGCGATCGCAATGCACACCAGTTGCACCAGAAACCAACAGAAGCAAACCATGGGAAAATGATCTGAAACCACCCCGAAACACACCCGAGGCCTCCGGGACCCCCTCTAATCACACAACCAGTCCCAAAACATCACACGGACCTGCCCGAGGCCTCAAATCACATCGAATAACATCGAAACAATGGATCGCAACTCAATTCAATCTTTATGAACTTTGAAATTTCCAACTTCTACATTTAATGCCGAAACTTATCAAATCACGTTGATTGACCCCGAATTTTGCACACAAGTCACATTCAATATTACGAACCTGTCCATATTTCGGAATCGAAATCCGACCCCGATATTAAAATTTCCACTTCCAGTTCAATTCCTCAAAACCTTCAAATTTTCTATCTTTAGCCAAACGACTCCAAAATGCCTACGGACCTCCGAATTCCCTTCTGATCGCGCTCCTAACACCAGAATCACCATACGGAGCTATTCCCAGACTCGAAATCTCAAACGGATATCAATAACACTGAAATGCACTTCAACCCAGACTTATGAAATTTCTTCCAAAATACTAATTTCCACAATATGCACCTAAACGCTCCCGGGTCATCCAAAACCCGCTCCGAACATACGCCCAAGTCCGAAATCATCATACGAACCTGCTGGAACCTTCGAATCCTGATTCGGAGGTCGTTTACTCAAAAATCCAATCTTAGTCAATTCTTCCAATTTAAGGCTTCCGAAATGAGAACTTTCTTTCCAATTCGACTCCGAACTTCCCGAAATTCAATTCCAACCACGCCTACAAGTCATAATACCTGAAATGAAGCTGCTCATGACCTTAAACCGCCAAACGACGTGTTAGAGCTTAAAACGACCGATCGGGTCGTTAGATTATCACTTTGATCATATGGGCTCATCCCCCTGGCTACCTCTTTTTTAGCCCAATTTACCCAATACTCATCCACAAATCTGAAGCCCAATTTACCCAACTCTACTTACGTTACTTCCTAGTCCTACTTCCTTAGCAATTAGAAATTATCTTAGTTCTAATTAGGGTTCTTGAGTCCTGACTTCCTTCCTCCTCTTGCTGGCTGCTGCTGCTGCTGCTGATACTGTGCCGACTGCCAACTCGTCGCCTGCTGCTGTTGCGCTTGTTGTGACACCTTCTTCCTCTTCCGCCACTCGTTTTGGTGTTATTTTCGATTTTTGGTCATCTTTCCTGGACTTATTTTGGTTATCTCTTGCTGGGTTTGCATATTATTGTTTTTTGTGTAACAAATTAGTTTTCTAGACTTGAGCAATTAGTTTTCCAGACTTATTTTGTTTTTTGTTTTACGGCAGTCCATAGCAGCCTGTAATCAGAGTGTACTAGAGCCTAACTGCTCTGCTCTTGCGATCAGCCTTCGTCCTTTCTATAATCTGGTGGTTAGAATAGAATGATAGAGTTGATTATATGAATAAGAATGGAATGGAATTCTTACAAAGTCTGTGGTAAGGCACATGGAATGAATAACAAATTACGTAGAGTTAAGTTGACTATATGATTGTACATAACAAAAATTCCACTACATTTACCCCTTTTTATTCCAGGAATACAGATAAGTTTGTAACATGTATTTCTTATTCATTTCTCATCTTAGCTAGTTCTTAAATTCAAGGTTCTTGTCCTTTTCCAGGCTAGTAATCTGATTCTTTAAACAACTATTGATATTCCTTTTGAATTTGGTGTTTCGAATCAGTAAGTTAGATTAATGAGCACCAATTGAATCAATTGAATGATCGATACATAAAAATCTTGCACATTAATAACCGAAAAATAAAATCGAAAATAACCGAACCGAACCTTGAAAAAATTATACTAAACCGTAAATACTTTGGTTTGGTTTGGTTATTTATATTATAAAATGAAAACTGATAAACTGAACCGTACTTTTATACTATTGACCAACGCCCACCCTTAATACTGACGACAAAAGGAAAGAAACTCATATGAAGTGACTTTACCACCAGTATCAGTTCGCAGTCGCCTTATTCTGGAATCGAGTTTGCCTTAACTGTTTCTTTGAGCTCCGCAATCTTATTGAAAACTTCTGACTTATGCTTCACGAAATAAACCCAAGTGGATCTAGTAAAATTATCAATGAAAATTAGCATTTAATAATAGTCTAAGAATGAAGGAGTTCTCGTTGGCCCTATCAAGTCACTGTGAATAAGTTCTAGTGGGTCATTGTACCTTACAAGGATCTGTCAAATGGAAGACGATGTGCCTTTCCATATTAACATCCTTCACAAACCTCTCCTTCACCAAAATTTCTTAAGTTATGCAATCCTTTTACTAGATTCAATTTTATCATGACTTTTAATTTATCCATGCTAGAGTGATATAGTCTTCTTGCTTCTAGTTGACTACAACGATGATTTCCTTCTCCACTTGATGGACTCTATTATCTGTTCTCACAATGATATCATGTCCATTGTATTCCCTAAAGGTGAAGAATTAGGATTGATCTCCAGTGAGATAGTGCCCATATCCTGAATCTACGATCCAGTCTCTTTCAAAATTTATGGAAGCCATGACATTTATTGCTCGAGTCTCCGCTGTGAAGCACTTTCCCCAGTCTTCTTCTTTTTCTTCTTCTTCAGCAGCTTTCTTGATTTGATCCATATTGCTCTTTTTAGCTCGATAATATCTTTTTCTGTGTCCGATTTTGCCACAATAATAACATTTTATTTGCTTTTTACCATTATTGGAAGACTCCCCCTTCTTTCCTGGCGAGCTTGAACCACTTGAGAATTGAGAGTGTGCAATATCTCTTGATTTTCCTTTAAAGTTCTTCTTATCAGCGACAAGAGCATTTCCTCCCCCTTCTTTGATAGATACACTAGGCATCTGTTTGGTTAGTAGCTCCTGTGACGACTACAAATTCTCAAATTCTTCTAAATATGGTTGTTGAACCATCCTTGAATCGATGTAAAAAATGGAATATAATATGTCTTTAAACCACGAAAATAATTCTTCTAATTCGTGATTCAAAGATAGCCTCGTCTGGATTCAATAGAGAAATTTCGAAACTTAAAATTTTAACCTTCAATAAATATTCGGCGATAGAGAGATTACCTTGAGTGATGTTAGACAATTCATTCTCCAAATTTTGTAACATATCTTCATCCTTCTTGTTGAACAGCCGATCAAAGGTTCTCTATATTTCATGAGCTGATTTACACCGTATAATATGATCAAATAAACTAGGAGAAATAGACTTCTTCAGGATAAACTCTGCCTAGCGGTAATATGCTTCCACTTTTTACGCGCATTGCTATTTTATGGTGCATCACTAGGGGGACTTATGTTACTCCCATTGACAACTTCCCACAAATCCTCACTAACAAGGTATGAGTCCATACAAGTCTTCCATAATTTGTAGTTGGACTGGTCCAATAACTCCATCCCTAGTCCATTAGCACGACCACCCAAATATACTTAGGGAAACTAGATAAATCAACCACTAATCCGACCTTGCAAATATATATATATATATATATATATATATATATATATATATATATATATATATATATATATATATATATATATATATATATATATATATATATATATATATATATATATATATATATATATATATATATATATATATAAAATCTAATTATGGCTCTGATACCTTGTAAAGAATAGCCGAAGAAAAGTATTATTTGGAGACCTTTTGCTAGCCCAAGATCGTTAACTAAAATAGGAAGATTCAACTAAAGAAGAGCAAGATTTGAAAAGAGAAGGAACATTTTGGAGAGGAGAACTTTGTTTAGTAAAGAAGGATTTCTTTATTTTGGCTTAGTTACAAATGCCAAAGACTACTCTTATTTATACTTGTCTAGGATAACTCTAGATACAAAAATAATTGTAACGACCCGGCTGGTCGTTCCGTAAGATTTAGCCTTGTTTCCCCTATTTCTTCTCTATCGTGTGTTGCTTAGCCTAATTATGTCGGGTAGAGTTGGTTGGTTCGAGTTCAGAGTGGTCGTGGTATGAAATAAGACACTTAGTCTCTTAAGTTGGCCTTATGGTCAGAAAAGCCAACCGGAAATTGACTAATAGGTAAACGATCTCGGAATGGGGGTTTTGTGGCTCGGATAGCTTCATTAGAGGATTTGGGACTTAGGAGTGTGTTCGGAATGTCATTTAGAGTCCCGGAGTAGAATTAGGCTTGAATTGGCAAAATTTAGTTTTTGGCAATTTTCGATCGGCAGTGAAAAATTAGCTATCGGGGTCGGAATGGAATCCCGGAAGTTGGGACAGGTTCGTAGTGTCATTTTGGATGTGTGTGCAAATTTTCAGGTCATTCGGACGTGTTTTGGTTGGTTTCGGCATCGTTGACGAATTTAGGAAGTTTAGGAATCCTTAGGCTTGAATTTTGGACTTAATTGGTGTTTTGATGATATTTATGTGTAGCGGGGGTTCGACTAAGTTCGTGAGATGATTTATGACGTGTCGGTATATTTGGTTGAGGCCCCAAGGGGCTCGGGGTGATTTCAAATGGTCATCGGAAGGGTAGGATTGGATTATGCAGCAGAAAGGCTGCTTGTGTGATATTTCTGGTGTGGCCGCACCTGCGGACGGGGAGCCGCAGGAGCGATGGGAGAAGGTTCGGGGAATGTGCCACAGGAGCGGAAAGTGGAGGCTCGGGCAGCTTCCATAGATGCGAAAGAAGGATCGCACCTGCGAGCCTGCAGGTGCAAATAGTAAATCGCAGTTGCGGAGAATGAGAGCTTGAGTGCAAATCGCAGATGCGAACCTGGGACCACAGGTGCGAGTCCGCAAGTGCAAGCAAGTGACCGCAAGAGCGGAACCCCTGGGCAGAGCATATAAATACTTGCCTTCGCGAATTTGAGGCATTTTTCATCAATTTTTCATAAGGGCTGAGGCTTTTGGGAGCCAATTGAAGAGGGATTTCAAGGGATTTCTGTGGAGGTAAGTTTCTTGGGCCTAAAACTCGATTCTATGTTGATATTTGACTGATTAAGCATGAAATTAGTGGAAATTAATGGTATAAATTGGGGATTTAGAGCTTGGGAATTTGAGACTTAAAATGGAGGAATTGAGGGATCATTTGGGGTTGGATTTTGATGCATTTTATATGTATTGACTCGGGAGAGGATGAGGATTCTTGTGATGTGATTTTTATAGAATTCCAAGACGTGGGCCCGGGGGTCGGGTTTGGCCAAATTCGGGAATTTTGGTTAAATTTGATAATTTTCGAGTAGGCTTTGTTCCTCTAGCATATATTGATGATATTAATCTAGTTTTGGTTAGATTCAGAGCAATTGGAGGCCGAGTCAAGAGGCAAAGGCATCGCGGATTAGTAGTTTGGCCAATTTGAGGTAAGTAATGACTGTAAATCTTGTTCTGAGGGTATGAAACCCCGGATTTCGCATTGTATCACCATTTGGAGTGGCGCACATGCTAGATGTCGAGTGTGTGGCGTGCACTATTGGGAGATTATGACTTGGGCCATCGCGGATTAGTAGTTTGGCCGAGTCAAGAGGCAAAGGCATCGCGGATTAGTAGTTTGGCCAATTTGAGGTAAGTAATGACTGTAAATCTTGTTCTGAGAGTATGAAACCCCGGATTTCGCATTGTATCACCATTTGGAGTGGCGCACATGCTAGATGTCGAGTGTGTGGCGTGCACTGTTGGGAGATTATGACTTGGGCCATCCCGTAGCAACTATTAAGTTGCGTATTTGATTCTAAATTATATGATATTTCATGTTTTAAAGATTATTACTATGTTTTGGGCGGAATGCCATATTTAGGCCTCGTGCCATGTATTTGGACCCCTTGGGGGCCTTTACTGCTATTCCTCACTGTGTTGACTTATGATTTACACTCAGTCATATTATGTATAACTGATTTCGAAACTCAGTCTTATTTACACTATTTTGAGATATAAAAATGATATTATTTTGGGTCCAGTACCCCATTTTACTAATAGCCCGAGTGGCTTTTGAGAGATTTCTGACTGAGTGTGGTCGAGGGCCTATGTTGTGAGGATACTATGGGATCAGGCTCCACGCTGCGGCATGTTACATTATCTATGATATGTGAGAGGTCGAGAGCCTGAGTGATTATGACACGAGATGGCTTGATATTAGCGCTTGGGCTGTAGGAGCCCCTCCGGAGTCTGTACACCCTCAGTGACCGCAAGTACCTACTGAGTGCGAGTGCCGAGTGATGAGTGATTGGGAGGCATGAGTGACTGTGAGGTTGCCCGAAGGGCTAATATCGAGTGATGGTGAGGCATGCTGAGTGAATGATTCTGAGGGATGTTATGCCCGAGGGACGATTTATGAAATATGTTTTTGCCCGAGAGGCTATCTATTATTTCTACCATTCCTATATCAAATTATCTTGACTTCTATGGAATTTGTGATAAAGCACATTTCAATTGATATTTTACTGAGATTGACTTTTAAATGTTATAAGGCATCGTATCTGTGTTTTCTGAAAGAAGGAGTTCATTTTCTGTGTATTTATGACTGCTTTTACGTGTTTCGTTGCCTTAGACATTATTTACTTTCATTACTACTGAGTTGGCGTACTCACATTACTCCTCGCACCTTGTGTGCAGATTCAGGTGTTGGATCTGAGCGCTAGCTATTTTTCGCATTCTCTTGGAGTTTTGTTCGGGATTTTGAGGTAGCTGTTTGGCGTCCGCAGCATGCCCTCTTTCCCTTCTTATCCTGTTATTTGATATCATTTCCTAGAACTGGTTGTAGTAAAGAAATAGTAGTATGTTGTATTGGTTGTAGATGCTCATGACGGTTGACTCCAGGTTTTGGGGCAGTGTATAAACTATTTTATTGGTTTTGTTGCTTTAAACTGCTGAACCGGAAGAATTTTATGGAATATCGAATAGTCTTGAATTTAAGGGAAATTCCTTATGTTATTTCGCGGTGGATTGGCTAGCCTAGTATCTTGATAGACGCCATCACGACCGGATTGGTATTTGGGATCGTGACAAGTTGGTATCAGAGCCCTATGTTACATGGGACTCACCGGTCATGAGCAAGTTTAGTAGAGTCTTGCAGATCGGTACAGAGACGTCTGTACTTATCTTCGAGAGACTACAAAACCCTTAGGAAAAATTTCACATTCTTGAATTCTGTCGTGCGAATATGTTGATTCCTGAAAACTAAACTTCTGTTGTTTTCATTCTCTCACAGATGGTGAGGACTCGTGCTACCGATCAGGGTGACCAGACACCAGCCAGCGAGAGGTCGAGGCCGCGTTCGAGGCCGTGGCAGAAGGAGGGGTGCGGCCCGCGCAGCAGCCGGGGTAGTACTCGCGGATCCACCTACTGTTCAGGATTAGGTCCCCGCCGTAGATTTTCCAGCGAGACCCGCGCAGGCACCGACAATGCCTATTCCAGGACTTCAGGAGACTCTGGCTCAGATTTTAACTGTGTGCACCAGTCTTGCACAGGCAATCGCAGTTTCTTCTACTGCTTCTACTTCTCAGACCGGGGGAGGCACTCAGACTCCAGTGGCCCATACACCTGAGCAGGTTATTCAGGGGCTTCAGACCCCGGAGATAGTTCCAGCCCAGCCAGTTACCCCAGCTCAGGATTTTGTGATTCCAGTTATGCCATATGATGAGCAGCGCAAGTTGGAGAGATTTAGTAGACTTTAGCCTCCGACATTCAGTGGTGCTGAGGGCAAGGATGCCCAGGGTTTCTTGGATAAGTGTCAAAGGATGCTTCGTACTGCAGGGATACTAGAGACCAGTGGGGTCTCGTTTACTACATTCCAGTTCTCAGGGGCTACTTTTACTTGGTGGGAGTCTTATGAGAGGCGTAGGCCTGTTGGTGTAGCACCCCTTACTTGGCAGCAATTCTCCACTCTCTTCTTAGAGAAGTATGTTCCCTAGTCTCACAGAGAGGAGCGACGTAGATAGTTTGAGCAACTGCGCCAGGGTGAGTTGCCAGTGACGCAGTATGAGATGAGGTTTTCAGAGCTAGCCCGTCATGCCACAGAGTTGAGAGAGAAAGGATTAGGAGGTTCGTGGATGGCCTCACTTATCAACTCCGTATTCTGATGACCAAAGAGAGAGTTTCAGGTGCTACTTTCGAGCAGGTTATTGATATTGCTCGGGATATTGAGTCAGTTCGCCGCCAGGAGCGAGAGGAGAGGGAGGCCAAGAGGACTCGTGGATCTGGTAGTTTCAACGGTGCTCCTTCCAGAGGACAGTTTCAGCATGGTAGAGGCCGTTCATTCAGCCCTCCTCAGCCAGTCCGCCCAGCCTATTGTGGTGCATCTTCGGGGCATGGTCCCCGCAGTTCTCATTCGGTCCATTCTTCATTCAGTTCCCTTCCAGCCCAGATTGCATCTCGAGCACCATCAGTTCAGGGTTCCTCTATGCATGGTTCTTCTAGTGGCTATTTCTGGTGCCAGGGGTTTCTTTCAGTCCCCGTCTCCAGCTCCAGGGAGTTGCTTCGAGTGTGGAGAGTTTGGACATGTATGGAGGCAGTGCCATCGTTGCCCCAGTGGGTCTTCTCAGCAGAGGGGTCAACCCTCGACTCCAGCTCCAGTTACTTCACCACCTGCCCAGACAGCTAGGGGTGGGGGTCAGACGGCTAGGGGCAGCCCTAGAGAGGGAGGTTGTGCAGGTGGAGGTCAGGCTCATATTTATGCACTTCCAGCCAGGATAGATACTATGGACTCAGATGCAGTGATCATAGGTATTGTCTCAGTCTGTTGCCGAGATGCTTTGGCCTTATTTGACCCTAGTTCTACGTATTCCTATGTTTCATCATATTTTGACCATTTTCTGGATATGCCCCGTGAGTCTCTATTTACATCGGTTCATGTGTCGACTCCGATGGGCGATACTATTGTTGTGGACCGTGTGCATCGGTCATGTGTGATATCTATTGGGGGTCTGGAGACCCGAGTGGACCTGTTATTGCTTAGCATGGTTGATTTTGATGTGATATTGGGAATGGATTGGCTATCCCTGTGTCATGCTATTTTTTATTGTCATGTTAAGACCGTGACCTTAGCTATGCCAGGATTTCTGAGGGTTGAGTGGAGAGGTTCTATTGAGTATGTTCCTAGTAGGGTGATTTTCTACCTGAAGGCCCAGCGTATAGTAGATAAGGGGTGTTTACCGTATTTGGATTTTGTGAGGGATGTGAGTGTTGAGGTTCCCACTATTGATTCTATCCCTATGGTCCGTGACTTTCCGGACGTGTTTCCTGTAGACCTGCCAGGCATGCCACCTGACAGGGATATTGATTTCGGTATTGATTTGGTGCCAGGCACTCAGCCTATTTCTATTCCACCGTATCGTATGGCACCAGCGGAGTTGAAAGAATTGAAAGAGCAGCTTCAGGAACTCCTGGATAAGGGGTTTATTCGGCCTACTGTGTCACCTTGGGGTGCACCAGCGTTCTTTTGTGAAGAAGAAGGATGGTTCCATGAGAATGTGTATTGACTACAGGCAGTTGAACAAGGCTATAGTCAAGAATAAGTATCCTTTGCCTCGTATTGATGATTTGTTTGGCCAGCTTCAGGGAGCCAGGGTGTTCTCTATGATCGACTTGAGATCCGGGTATCATCAACTGAAGATTCGAGATTCTGATATTCCCAAGACAACTTTCAAGACTCGTTATGGTCACTATGAGTTTATGGTGATGTCTTTTGGGCTGACCAATGCCCCAACATCGTTCATATATTTGATGAACAACGTGTTTCAGCCATATCTGGATTCCTTTGTTATTGTGTTCATTGATGACATCCTGGTGTATTCTCGTAGCCAGGAGAAGCACGCTCAACATTTGAGAGTTGTGTTGCAGAGATTGAGGGAGGAGAAGCTTTATGCAAAGTTCTCCAAGTGTGAGTTTTGTCTTGGCTCAGTAGCTTTCTTGGGGCACGTGGTATCCAGTGAGGGTATTCAGGTTGATCCGAAGAAGATAGAGGCAGTGCAGAGTTGGCCCAGACCCTCCTCAGCTACAGAGATTAGGATCTTCCTTGGTTTGGCGGGGTATTACCATCGTTTTGTGGAGGGATTTTCTTCTATGGCTTCACCCTTGACCAAATTGACCCAGAAGGGTGCTCCATTCAGGTGGTCGGACGAGTGTGAGGAGAGCTTTCAGAAGCTCAAGACTATATTGATATCAGCTCCAGTGTTAGTATTGCCATCAGCTTCATGTTCTTACATCATATATTGTGATGCCTCGAGGATAGACATAGGTTGTGTTTTGATGCAGGAGGGTAGGGTGATTGCCTACGACTCGCGCCAGTTGAAGACTCATGATAAGAATTACCCAGTGCATGATCTCGAGCTAGCAGCCATTGTTCACGCCTTGAAGATTTGGCGTCATTATTTGTATGGGGTGCATTGTGAGGTTTTCACTGATCACCGTAGTCTGAAGCATCTGTTTAAGCAGAAGGATTTGAATTTGCATCAGAGGAGATGGTTTGAGCTTCTCAAGGACTATGATATCACTATCCTATACCATCCGGGGAAGGCCAATGTATTGGCTGATGCCTTGAGTCGCAGAGCATAGAGTTTGGGGAGTCTAGCATATCTTCTAGCACCAGAGAGACCTTTAGCATTTGATGTTCAGGCCTTAGCGGTTCAGTTGGTGAGATTGGATCTATCAGAGCCCTGCCGGGTATTGGCTTGTGTAGCCTCCAGATCTTCTTTTTATGACCGGATCAGAGAGCGGCATTATGATGACCCACACTTGCTCGTTCTTCAGGATAAGGTTCAGCGAGGTGATGCCATGGATGTAGTTATTGGAGATGATGGGGTTATGCGGATGTAGGGTTGGATATGGGTGCCTAATGTGGATGGGCTTCGAGAGTTGATTCTAGCGGAGGCCCACAACTCACGATATTCCATCCATCCGGGTACCCCGAAGATGTATCAGGATCTGAGGTAGCATTACTGGTGGAGGCGGATGAGGAAGGATATTGTTGAGTTTGTAGCTCGGTGTCTCAATTGCCAGTAGGTCAAGTATGAGCACCAGAGGCCAGGTGGGTTGCATCAGAGGTTGGATATTTCGGAGTGGAAGTGGGAGCGAATCATCATGGACTTTGTAGTTGGGCTCCCACGGACTTCAAGGAAGTTCGATGCTGTATGGGTTATTGTGGATTGGCTGACCAAGTCCGCGCACTTCATTCCTGTTGGTACTACTTATTCTTCGGAGCGGTTAGTTGAGATTTATATCAGGGAGATTTTCTGGTTGCATGGTGTCCCAGTTTCGATCATTTCTGATAGAGGTACGCATTTCACATCTCAGTTTTGGAGGGCCGTGCAGAGGGAGTTGGGTACTTAGGTCGATTTGAGCACAACATTTCATCATCAGACGGACAGACAGTCAAAGCGCACTATTCAGATTCTGGAGGACATGTTGCATGCGTGTGTCATTGATTTCGGGGACTCTGGGACCAGTTTCTGCCACTCGCGGAGTTTGCATATAATAACAGTTATCAGTCGAGTATCCAGATGACTCTGTATGAGGCTTTATATGGTAAGAGGTGTAGATATCTGGTTGGTTGGTTTGAGCCAGGTGAGGCTAGGTTAATGGGCACAGACTTGGTACATGATGCGTTGGGTAAGGCGAAATTGATTCAGAAGTGGCTTCGCACGACGCAGTCTAGGTAGAAGAGTTATGCGGACCGGAAGGTCCGAGATGTGTCTTTCATGGTTGGGGAGAAGGTGCTACTGAAGGTGTCACCCATGAAGGGTGTTATGCTGTTCGGGAAGAGGGGCAAGTTGAGGTCCAGGTTCATTGGGCCTTTTGAGGTTCTTCAGAGAATTAGAGAGGTGGCTTATAGACTTGCTTTGCTACCCAGCTTATCGAATGTTCATCCGATGTTTCATGTTTCCATGCTTCGGAAGTATGTTGGTTACCCGTCTCATGTTTTGGACGTCAACACGGTTCAACTTGAGGGTGATATGTCATATGAGGTAGAGCCGGTGGCTATTTTGGGTTGTCAGGTCAGAAGATTGAGGTCTAAGGATATACCTTCAGTGAAAGTGCAGTGGAGGGGGCAGCCGGTGGAGGAGGCCACCTGGGAGATCGAGTGGGAGATGCGGAGCAGATATCCTCACTTATTTGAGACTTTAGGTATGTTTCTAGACCCGTTCGAGGAAGAACATTTGTTTAAGAGGGGGAGAATGTAACGATCCGTTCGGTCGTTCCGTAAGATTTAGCCCTGTTTCCCATGTTTTTGCTCTATCGTGTGTTTCTTAGCCTAATTATGTCGGGTAGAGTCGGTTGGTTCGGGTTCGGAGTGGTCGTGGTGTGAAATGAGACACTTAGTCTCTTAAGTTGGCCTTATGTTCAGAAAAGTCAACTGGAAGTTGACTAATAGGTAAATGATCTCAGAATGGGGGTTTTGTGGCTCAGATAGCTTCATTAGAGGATTTGGGACTTAGGAGTGCGTTCGGAATATCATTTAGAGGTCCGGGGTAGAATTAGGATTGCATTAGCGAAATTTAGTTTTTGGCAATTTCCGGTCGGTAGTGGAAAATTAGCTATCGGGGTCAGAATGGAATTCCAGAAGTTGGGACAGGTTCGTAGTGTCATTTTGGATGTGTGTGCAAATTTTTAGGTCATTCGGACGTGTTTTGGTTGGTTTCGGCATCGTTGGAGAATTTCAGAAGTTTAGGAATCCTTAGGCTTGAATTTTAGACTTAATTGTTGTTTTGATGATATTTATGAGTGTAGCAGGGGTTCGACTAAGTTTGTGAGATGATTATGACGTGTCGGTATATTCGTTTGAGGCCCCGAGGGGCTCAGGGTGATTTTGGATGGTCATCAGAAGGGTTGGATTTGGATTATGCAGCAGAAAGGCTGCTAGTGTGAACTTTTAGGTGTGGCCGCACCTGCGGACGGGGAGACTGACGGCGCCTCACCCACACTACTATATAAGTATGAAGGCAAGGTTCGTGTAGCTTTTACCCGAATGGTCGGGATCGAATCCACATAGAGCCTATAGATGTGAGTGAGTGTATAAGTGATCTAGAAGGGTCGAGTGTTTCTAATTGCACTTCTAATCATTGGTTGATGTTGAACTATACTAAGTGTATTCTATTGTTTGTAAGCTAATTAATGACTAACTTTGTTTTGTTTTTGTTGTTGTTTTCTAATATTGATAAGGGCACTAGCGTCGTGTATGTGGCCTAGGTGGATACACACAGGGATTCAATTCTAAGGTCGGGGAATTTGCTAGGGATATAGCTATAACCAAAGCACGAAGGTGCTCACTCTATACCTCTCGGTAGTTTGAGTGATTATACCCTAATTGCCTCTCTCGAGTCCAATTGGGTGCCTAATAATCAAGCAATATAGGCTTAGGTAGGGTGTTACTCTCTCGAGGTTTAACCCGTTAACTAGGGCTCACGTAGGGTTTTACCATTTATGGGTTTAACCCCTTTGATTGTGACTACCAATCTCTTGATAATGCCCTAATTTCCTATTAGGCTAATTTCTAGACTCAAGTCTTCTTTCTCAAGAAGGACCCAAGTCATGAAAAGGTTAATTAGTGTTTGCAACCACTAATTATAGCAATAAAAACCTTAAAATAGCCTAAATAGCCAACACTCATTAATTTTCCAACCTTAATTTCAAAACCCCATTACATATCCACACTAGGTTTGAGCCACAACCCTAACTAACGGGTCTAGCTACTCATAATCAAAGATGAGAACAATGATAGAGAAGAAGAATAACCCATTTAATTAATTCATAACAATGAAATTGAAGTTTTCAATGTTAAAACTGCAAGAACAAAGCTAAAGAAATAAAAACCCTAAAATATCCACGAGCTTTCTACTCTGAAAAACAGCTGATATGTTCCAGATCTGTAAAGAAATTACAAAATAGTCTATTTATAGTCTGCCAAATTTTCGGACAAAAATACCCCTGCAGGACCACCGCGGACCGCGAAAACACGACCGCGGTCCATGAAAATATTGGGACCTCATTGGATTTCCACCGCGGTCTGCGAAACTTCGACCGCGGCCGCGGTGGGAACTTGCAATTCTCTGGGTCTCACTGGAACTCCACCGCGGTCCGCGAAACTTCGACCGTGGCCGCGGTGGATGATGGGCTTGTTTTCGAGCTCACTAGAAAGGCACCGCGGTCCGCAAAACCATGACCGCGGCCGCGGTGGATGATGTTTCACAATTTGATCTTACTAGACCTCCACCGCGGACCGCGAAATTAGGACCGCGGCCGCGGTGGCCTTCTTTGTCTTGAGCAACCTTGTTGGGTTTGATCCTTGTGCCGGATTCACTCCTATTTTGAGCATATTTTAGAATGAATGCCTTCATTTTTGGTTCAATCCTGCAACAAGCACAACGTATAAGCTTTCGGGGCCATTTTGTGTAAAATTGTATCCAAAATTCATGTATAAGGGCACGAAAAACGAGGCAAAAATCCAAGTTATCAACTCTCCCAAACTTAAGCTCTTGATTGTCCTCAAGCAAAACAAAATAAGCCCTACCCCTATGAGAGATTTTACAAAAATTTAGTTGTACTATTGGTGACCTCAACTAGCACCAATTAGAACTAACCATAGCCCCTAATGCGAATGAATCATTGACAATGATTGAACTTTTCAAAACCATAGTTTCAAGTGTGATACAAGAGCTTCAAGGGTTGGTCTAACTCATCAGTGAACTCCTAACTATTACCTCGGTCAGTGTGGATCCCAGACTCTTATTCCGTAACTTTTCCTAAGCATCTCACCTTTAAGAATAATGACACTCAGAACGAGGAATATAGTGAATCGCTCATATCTCATCAAGGAAAGAGTCCCAAGTTCGGCTCAAAGTACCATAGGCTTGCCCTTTGTGTACATTACCACTAATGTAAGCTTCACTCAACCTGAGATCATATAGGCTTTTGTGGAATCATGATGAAGGCTTTTGGTCAAGGGTAGGAAGTATTTGGTTAGAGTGAGTCTTATCTTTCCTTAAGCACTTCATTTTTTTGTTGCTCTCACATTTTCTTAACTCTTTGATTCTTTTTATCTTTTGTAGGGTTTGAGAGACACTTTTTCATCAATTTCCTTTATTTTCTTCTTATGCTTTCCAAACTTTTGGCTTCACTTTTTCATCAATTCCCTTTATTTCTTCTTTTTGTTCATTCTTTTCTTTTCATTCTTTTTCATTGACTTTTCTCTTCTCTTTATTTCTTTCTTTCTTTTGTGCCTTATTTTTCACTTCATCACATCCCTCGTCTCTCCCCCAAACTTATGCTTTTTGCCTAGCGCCAAGGAAAGATCGGGTGCCAAGAGAGGGCAAAAGAATGGTTAAAGGCTTGTAACTTGGGTTGAAAGAAAAGGCTTAAGGCTCAAAAGGGTTGACTAGGGAATATGTCTTTTGGAAGGTCATGGAAGTGTTCAATTCTTTGTTCAAGCCAAGGAAAGCCTATAGTCACTTCTCAAGTCAAATTACACCTAGAATTTCGCCTAGACAACACTCAGGGCAAGTTCTAGACTAGTGGCACGGAACTTGGACTTGCAATTACGAATTTCTCACCACTCACAGCTAAAGTATTGTTACAGAAATCGAGTCGAGGGCCCACAACGACCTTATTCGTGCTTTGAGTAACAGAAATGGTCCCGAAGAACCACCCGATGATTATCGGCTAACACAAGAGTCTCAAGATCATCACTATCACCATCCTCAACATAATGGTTTGTCTTTGACCATGGGATCAAAGGGAATTGTGTTAGGCCCAAGTGAAGCTTTTCTTGAGGCACCGTTATTGAAAAACAAAACAACAAGAAAAGGAAAAACAGACTCAAACCCTTAAGAAGGTTGTCACAGCGTCCATCCTTGGGAAGATCCACCCGGTTCACACAAGTTCCACCTTTGGAAAGAATCGCGGCGTTAAGAAAACCAAAGGCTTATTGCTCACGCGAAAACCAAACAAGAAGCTATGAACGAAAAGTAAGAAGCTATAAAATAGAAAAGAAATGCGTAAAATAAAGTAAAGTGCGTGGGATAGAATGAATATGTACAATAGGGGAATTATATGAATATACATAAGTGATGAATATTTACAATGGATAGTTATCTTATACATACCAAAAAGGGAAATAACGTAAAGGAAAAAAAACAAAAAATTGTTTTCATTATACAATCCGATGTAGCCAAAATCAAATGCCTGTAGGGCCATTCCCCCAACTAAAAGAAAGAATTTTCCTCAATTCTATAAAGCAAAAATAGTGCGCAAAATATGGGAGAGAGAGAATAAAGAAAACTCCCTATTGGCCCTCGGCCTGCTGTGGTCCCTGCTGCTCTGTCTGAGATGGGGTAGGAACTGCCTGAGATGAGGAAGGAACTGCCTTAGATGGGGGACCTGTAGGAGCTTGGTCTGGGATAGCCTGTGATGGAGCTCCGGTGGGCTGGGCCTCCTGGATCTGAGCCTCAGTGTGCTCTGTGGGAGGGTCTGCCAGTACAAGTCTGATGTTCTGGGCACGGGGCATGACCTTCCTCTTCTTCAATGGCCTCACCGGCTCCTCCTCTTGCACTGACTGAGGCACTGGCTGCTGCTCTGGCTGGGGCTCTGTGGGGTTGGCTAGTAGCATCTCCAATGGAATCTGATCGCCTGACATCTTGTCGACCTCCTTTTTCAGCTTTGCCACCTCCTCCTTTGACGCCCTAGTCTTCCTCAGCTTCTTTGTTTCTTTTTCCAGCTTTGTCAATGCACTCTCATGTGCACCCACCGCGTCCAGGATTTTCTTCTGGTTCTCCAAAATTTCTTTGAGATTGTCCTCAATGGACTGCGGGACCTGTGGTGGGGGAGGAGTAGCTAGGAATGCCACGGCTGTAGAAATTAAAGTCAACTTTGTAGTAGTTGACTGCATCCAGTTGGTGAGGCTAGTGAGTGTCATGTTCAGCTTGTGAGCAGTCAAGTGATAGGCTCTGGTGGAGGGCGGTGGAGGTGGACGGGTCTGGAGCCTCCTCTGGAATGGCAGGCTGTGGCAGGGAGGGTTTCCCCACCACCACTGGCTCTTCAGACTGGCTAGTGGAGGCAACCGACTTTCCCTTTGACTTCTTTTTGGGGTTATCCTCATCTTTCAAGTCATACCAGGAGAAAGGTGCTTTGGGCTTGACTTTGGTGTCAAAGCGCTTCATAGTCACTTCCTGGTCTTCACAATACATGGTCAGATAATGAGGAAAAGGGTAAGAAGTATCACTTGTGCTGACCACCCGGCTAATGACCTCAGATACCACATTCCCCACATTGATGGGGTACCCATCTATGATAGATACCACTAATACAGCCCTACTGAGAGGGAGGGTCTGGTCATGATGTGTCGGGTCTAGCCTGCTGCATACAAAAGTCTCCCATCCTTTAGCTTCGAAGCTTAGGGTCCTCCTGGTAATAGTCTTCCCAGCCGTTAACTACTTCGAGGTGTCCCCGGGCTTGGCCAAGTGCAAAGCCAACCAATTTCTCGCAGCATCCTTTTCTGTAAGTTTTTCCCGGTACAATGAATCATCCACATCATCCATCTCCAAATAGTCATTTAGTGAAGGTCCATCAAAAGGCACTATGAGATTGTGGACTTTGGATGCCTTTGAGTCCTTTTCCAGAAAAAGCAAATTAGTGTAGAACTCCTTCACTATATGATCATTTGCCTCCGAGAGATGCTCAATGAAATGAGACCACCCTTTCCTGTCTCGGAACTGCTGCCTCACATTGGGGTTGTAAGTGGATAAATCTTTCATTAAAAAGGTGCGCTCTGGGATAAGAGACATTGCAGTTCACAACTTCCTGAATCAGTGGAAGGCCTTCTCACTGACAAAACGATCCTACCACACATCCGTATTCCGAGTGCGCTCTACCTCTTCCACCATCTGCGCATCCCCTTTGCTGTCACTTGAATTCTCCCCAGATAAGGAAGCTGTAGGGGAAGTAGAGTATGAGTGTGCACTGGAGGCGGATTTGGATGGGGACACTGCTCGTGCTGGGGCCGGGAGAGATGAGACCGGGTCCATTAGGGATGACTGTGATGAGGCCTCCTCTGACGGAGCATATTCACTTCCTGATGGTGAAGGAGGAGAGTCTGTAACCCGACTTGGCCGTCGTGATGAATGAGGAGGCAATGTAACTTTTGATGGTTGCCTTGGTGCCCCCGGGCCTCTCCCCCTTTGAGTTTCTCCTCCACCCGTGTTTTTACGACCGCCTCCACGAGATAGTACCATTGCCTGCAAAGTACACATAAGTGAACATGGTTAATTTCTCGAACATTGATGTGCAGACACTTGAGTAGTCACTGAAGTCTAAGCATACTGGGCAGAACACACTCGAAATGACTTCGCGGACCGTGAAAAGTTGACCGCGGCCGTGAAAGTCTAAGCATACTGAGCAAGACACACTGGAAATGACTTCCCGGACCGCGAAAAGTCGACCGTGGCCGCAAAAGTCTAAGCATACTGAGCAAGACACACTGGAAATGACTCCGTGGACCGCAAAAAGTCAATTGCGGCCGCGAAGTTAGATCCAGTGTGGTATGATTTCTGGACAGCAGGGACCGCAGACCGCGAAAAGTTGACCGCAGTCCGTGAAACAACAGACTGAACTTATGCAAAATAAAGCACCGCGGTCCGCGAAAAATGGACCGCGGACCGCGAAAATGGCTATTGACCTAGGGTTCCCAGAATTTGCAATTTCTACGCTAAAGTGTTCATTGAGATAAGTCCTACACAAGTAATCAGTGCAATTGCATTCCAAAGGATTATTATGAACCTATTTGGGCTAACCCTAACATTTACAAGCCTAAAAAGAGAAACTAATAATGAAAAAGAAATTGAAAACTAAAGAAATTAAAGAAATCAAGAAGTTAATGAAGCACAAATACACTTACTAGATGTTTGGATGAAAGTATGGATGCAAGCAATGAATTTCAGAGGATGCAAAAGTGAGACACGGTTGAAAGTGGCTTAGACCAACTACAGTGGGAAAAGTATGAAATAAAACCCTAGAGTCCTATTTATAGATAGAGCTGGGGACCACCCCACTTACCTACCGTGGACCGCAAAAAATCGACCGCGGTCCACGGTCATTCAATGACTTAAGGCATAAGAGGCAGATGGGCTTCGCTCGCGAAAAGTCAATCGCGGCTGCGAAGCAGATTCCAGTGCACTGTGTTTGCAGCATATCGACTTCGAGGACTGCGAAAAGTCGACCGCGGCTGCGAAGTCAATTTCCAGTGNTCAACTTTGCCAAGATAGTGTTTTACCCGGTGACCATTCACTCTGAAGACTTCACCACTTTTGTTCTTGAGGTCAAGAGCCCCAAATGGAGTAACAAATACCACTTCAAAAGGCCCACTCCACTTTGACTTTAGCTTTCCGGGAAATAACCTCAACCGAGAATTGAACAATAAGACCAGGTCACCAACTTTGAACTCTTTACCTCGAGCATATTTGTCATGCAGGTACTTCAATTTGTCCTTATACAAGGACAAATACGCATGGAATCTAAACTCATCCAACTCATTCAATTTCTCCACTCTAAGATTTGCAGCTACATCCCATTCCAAGTTCAACTTTTTCAAGGCCCACATAGCCTTGTGCTCCAATTCCACCGGAAGGTGGCATGCTTTTCCAAAGACCAAGCGATATGGGGACATCCCAATTGGGGTCTTGTAGGCGGTCCGGTAAGCCCAAAGAGCATCATCTAATTTCTTAGCCCACTCGATCCTATTGGCATTGACCGTTTTGGATAATATGCTCTTTATCTCTCTGTTAGACACTTCAGCTTGGCCACTAACCTGAGGGTGGTACGGGGTAGTGACTTTATGGTTGACCCCATACTTAGAAAGCAAGGAGTCAAAGGCTTTGTTGCAAAAATGTGACCCCCCGTCACTGATGATGGCTCGTGGAGTGCCAAACCTAGTAAAGATATTCTTCTTGAGAAAGGCTATCACACTCCGCGCCTCATTGTTTGGTAAGGCTATGGCCTCCACCCATTTTGACACATAATCAACCGCGACCAAGATGTACGTGTTCCCACATGAACTCACGAATGGCCCCATAAAGTCAATACCCCAAACATCAAATATATCTACCTCGAGAATTGAATTTAAGGGCATCTCATACTTTTTGGAAATTCCACCGGCTCTTTGGCATTCATCGCACCTCTTCACTAGGGGTACTAGCATCCTTATACAAAGTGGGCCAAAAGAACCCACAATTAAGCACTTTAGAAGCAGTTCTCACCCCTCCATGATGACCACCATACGACGAGGAGTGGCAAGAATCAAGGATGACTAGTTGATCTTCCTCCGGTAGACATCGCCGGATTACCCCATCGGTTCAAATCTTGAATAAATAAGGCTCATCCCAATAGAAATCGGAGCTATCCCTTCGAAACTTCTTCCTTTGGTTAGAAGAGATCTCACAAGGGACAAATCAGGTGACTAGGAAATTAGCAATATCCGCAAACCATGACATTTCTCTCATGTACATTGAAAGGAGTTGTTCATCCGGGAAACTATCATTGATCTCAAGTCCGTCACAAGGACGTCCTTTCTCCTCCAACCGGGACAAATGATCGGCAACTTGATTCTCACTCCCTCTTCGGTCCACTATCTCTAAATCAAACTCTTGTAATAACAAAACCCATATCATAAGTCTTGCCTTGGAATCCTTTTTGATCATGAGGTACCGGAGTGTTGCATGGTCAGTGTGAACTATGACTTTGGCACCCATCAAATAAGCTCAAAATTTTTCCATGGCAAAAACTATAGCTAGAAGCTTCTTCTCCGTGACTGTGTAGTTCATTTGAGCAGAATTCATTGTCTTGCTGGCATAGTAGATTGGATGAAACACTTTGTTCACCCTTTGCCCAAGCATAGCACCCACATCAACATCACTTGCATCACACATAAGCTCAAATGGGGCATTCCAATCCGGTACCGTGATGATGGGAGTGGTAGTGAGCTTGTGTTTTAAGAGTTCAAAAGCTTGCATACACTGCCCATCAAAATTGAATTTGGCATCCTTCTCTAACAACTTGCATAATGGATTCACCACCTTAGAGACATCTTTGATAAACCGCCGGTAAAAATCGGCATGGCCAAGAAAGCTCCGGACTCCTCTCACTGAAATAGGTGGTGGCAATTTTGAAATAACCTCGATTTTTATCTTATCAACCTCAATGCCATTCTTTGAAATCTTATGGCCCAAAACAATTCCTTCCTCCACCATAAAATGGCATTTTTACCAATTCAAGACCAAATTTGTTTCTTCACATCGAGCAAGGACTTTATCAAGATGACTCAAGCATTCGTCGAAAGAATCCCCGACGACACTAAAGTCGTCCATAAATACTTCTAGAAAGTCCTCCACCATGTCGGTGAAGATTGCCATCATACATCTTTGGAAAGTAGCTGGGGCATTACAAAGTCCGAATGGCATTCGAGCAAAGGCAAAAGTGCCATATGGGCAAGTGAAGGTGGTCTTATCTTGATCCTCCGAGGCTATCAAAATTTGATTATATCCAGAATACCTGTCAAGGAAGCAATAATAGGCTCGACCTACAAGCCTATCCAACATTTGATCCAAGAATGGTAAAGGAAAATGGTCTTTGCGGGTCACCATATTGAGCTTGTGGTAGTCCATGCACACCCGCTATCCGGTAACCATTCTTGTAGGGATGAGCTCATTCTTATCATTTTTTATCACTGTTATTCCACCCTTTTTCAGAATACATTGGACCGGAGAAGTCCAAGCACTATTCGAAATTGGATAGACCACACCCGCATCAAGCCATTTTATAATCTCCTTTTTCACCACATCTTGCATAGCTTCATTGAGTCTTCTTTGATGTTCAACAGAGGGTTTGGCTCCATCCTCCAATATGATCTTGTGCATGCAAAAGGAGGGCTAATACCCCAAATATCAGCCAAGGTCCAACCAATTGCTTTCTTCCTCCTCCTCAGCACTTTTAAAGTTGAGTCAACCTGCAATTGGGTTAGGCAAGAGGAAAGAATAATTGGTAAAGTACAAGAGGGACCAAGGTATTCATACCTGAGGTGGGAAGGAAGTGGCTTCAACTCCATATTTGGAGGTTCTTCAATGGATGGCTTTGTTGGTGGGGTCTTTCTGTTCTCCAAGTCCAATGATAATTTTCTGGGAGCATAGGAATAAGACCCCATGCCTTGAAGGGCATGGGTGCTCTCAAGCACACCATCCACCACTGAGTCCTCCTAATTCAACAAGGCCAACTCCACAGGATCATCAACATGGATAATAACACTGGCATCATCAATACTAACATCGGACACGAGGTCAATAAAAGAGCACACTTCGGTGCTGTTGGGCTGCTTCATAGATTTGCACACGTGGAAGACTACTTTTTCATCACCAACTCTGAATGTAAGTTCCCCATCTTCAACATCGACCAAGGCCTTCCCGGTATCAAGGAAAGGCCTCCCCAAGATAATTGGGACCTCAAAATCAACCTCACAGTCGAGGATAACAAAATCTGCTGGCAATATGAACTTGTCCACTCTCACTAAGACATCATCAATAATACCTAGGGGCCTCTTCATTGATCGGTCCGCCATTTGCAAACGCATAGAGGTCGCCCTAGGTTGTCCGATCCCCAAGGTCTTGAACACAGAATATGGCATCAAATTTTTGCTTGCCCCAACATCACATAGGGCTTTTGCAAAGTCTGCACTCCCAATTGTGCAAGGAATAGTGAAGGCACCCGGATCTTCAAGTTTTGGTGACATGGAGTGAACAATAACACTCACTTGGTGAGTCATCTTAATGGTCTCACATTCCATGGATCATTTTTTTGGTCACCAAGTCCTTCATGAACTTAGCGTAGCCTGGCATTTGCTCGAAGGCCTTAACCAAAGGAACATTTATGGTAAGACTCTTCATCATATCAAAGAACTTTTTAAACTGGGTCTCTTGATTCTTTTTTGCCAATCTCTGAGGATAGGGGGAGGTGGCCTAGGCAATGGTGCCTTTGGGGCTACCTGCTCCGGCATGTCAATTATGTGTTCCCTAGATGGGTTCACATTTCTATCCAAATCTTCTCCATTATCATGAATGTCAATTCTTACCTCACCTTCAATTGGCTCATCCAATGCTTGCTCCACATCAGCTGGTAGCTCATCTTGGGGTACAACTTCATCATTATCAACAACCTTCTTTTGCCCTGAAGTACTTGCTTCCACACCTTTTCCACTCCGAGTGGTTACTGTCATAGCATGACCGGTGTTTTTGTTGTTCCCACCCTTGGGGTTCACCACCGTATCACTTGGTAGTGCACCCTTCGGGCGTGTGTTTAAGGCTTGTGAAATCTGGCTCATTTGTACTTCAAGATTTCGGATGGAAGTAGTGTGAGAGGATATTTGGGCATCGGATTCTGCATTCCTTTCCATCATATGTTTGAACATGTTTTCTATCCGACCCATTTCCGAGCTTGAAGAACTTTGCCCATGAGATTGATATGGAGGAGGGTTGCTTGGTTGTTGGTACATCGGGGGCCTTTGAAAACCTGACCCCCGATTACCTTCACCTCCCCAATTTTTGTTGTTATTTCTTCCATTCCAATTCCCTTGATTGTTGTTCCCCCATTGTCGGTCATTATTGTTGTTCCGTTTTCGACCACTGGTATTGCTCCAATTTCTAGCATTGTTATTGTTCCAATTTCGTGGCCTTTGGTTCCCCCATTTTTGTGTATTACCTTTCCCTTGGTATTTGTTTGCATACATAACATCCTCATCTTGGTCATTGTAACTTTCATCTTCTTCATGGCCACTTGGCCCTTGATCACCATGGTTTTGCCTAACATTCCCCCGAGGTCTCCTTTGGTTTCCTTGCATATGAACTCCTTCCATAGAATTTACTTGCTTAGGCCCTTGCAAATGTTGGAGTTGGGCTTTAGCAAGTTGGTTCATGGTTGTTGTAAGCTCGGAAATTGCTTGCCCTTGTTTTTGGAGTTCCTTGTGGAGACTATTCACACCGGTTTCCCCTTAAGGCACATTTGCTCTAGTTTTCCAAGCCGAAGATGTGTCGGCCATTTCATCAAATATCTCACATGCCTCCGAGTATGTCAACTTCATACAATTACCACCGACCAATTGGTTGACCACACATTGATTTACCGTGTTGATTCCCCGGTAGAATGTTTGTTGTATCATAGCCTCGATCATGTCATTGTTAGGACATTCCTTGACCATGGTTCTATAGCGTTCCCATATTTCATGTAGGGGCTCGTTTGGATCTTGTTTGAATGCCAAGATATCATCTCGAAGGGCTGCCATGTGGCTTGGCGAGAAAAACTTTGCAATAAATTTATCCGCAAGCTCGTCCCAAGTGGATATAGAATGGTTCGGGAGACGCTCAAGCCAATCCATTGCTTTTCCTCTAAGTGAGAACGGGAACAACAGTAACCTTATTACGTCCTCAAACACATTACTTTGCTTACTCCCCCAACATGTATCAACAAAGCCTTTGAAATGCTTATAGGCATTTTTGTGGGCGGCTCCGGTGAAGTATCCTCTTTGCTCTAGGAGAGTGAGCATAATATTTGTGATTTGGAAGTTCCCCGCTCGAAACCTTGGCGGGACTATTGCACTAGCATACCCCTCGTTTGGAAGGACCCGAGGAGCATCTCTAAGAGCTGGAGGTGGGGAGGGTCTGGAACATCATCCTGAATATTGGCCTGTCGGCCTATTCTTTGTGGAGGAATTTGATTGATTTCATCTTCTTGATTATCATAAACCTCCTCCCCCAGAATCACATTTCCTAGCGGATCGACCATTGTACCTAAGTACATAAAACAAGGAAGTTAAAAATAGAAGGAAAGAAAAACACACTACGCTTCTAGTCACAAATATAGTCACACCGTTAAAGCTCCCCGGCAACGGAGCCAAAAAGTGACGACGCCTCACCCACACTAGTATATAAGTATGAAGGCAAGGGTCGTGTAGCTTATACCCGAATGGTCGGGATTGAATCCACAGGGAGCCTATAGATGGGAGTGAGTGTATAAGTGATCTTGAAGGGTCGAGTGTTTCTAATTGCACTTCTAATCATTGGTTGGTGTTGAACTATACCAAGTGTATTCTATTGTTTGTAAGCTAATTAATGACTAACTTTATTTTGTTTTTGTTGTTGTTTTCTAATATTGATAAGGGCACTAGGGTCGTGTCTGTGGCCTAGGTGGATACACAAAGGGATTCAATTCTAAGGTCGGAGAATTTGCTAGGGATATAACTATAACCAAAGCACGAAGGTTCTCACTCTATACCTCTCGGTAGTTTGAGTGATTATACCCTAATTGCCTCTCTCGATTCCAATTGGGTGCCCAATAATCAAGAAATATAGGCTTAGGTAGGGTGTTACTCTCTCGAGGTTTAACCCGTTAACTAGGGCTCAAGTAGGGTTTTACCATTTCTGGGTTTAACCCCTTTGATTGGGACTACCAATCTCTTGATAATGCCCTAATTTCCTATTAGGCTAATTTCTAGACTCAAGTCTTCTTTCTCAAGAAAGACCCAAGTCATGAAAAGGTTAATTAGTGTTTGCAACCACTAATTATAGCAATAAAAACCTTTAAATAGCCAACACCCATTAATTTCTCAACCTTAATTTCAAAACCCCATTACATATCCACACTAGGGTTGAGCCACAACCCTAGCTAATGGGTCTAGCTACTCATAATCAAAGATGAGAACAATGATAGAGAAGAAGAATAAACCATTTAATTGATTCCTAACAATGAAATTGAAGTTTTCAATGTTAAAAATGCAAGAACAAAGCTAAAGAAATAAAAACCCTAAAATATCCACGAGCTCTCTACTCTGAAAAATAGCTGATATGTTCCAGATCTGTAAAGAAATTACAAAATAGTCTATTTATAGTCTTTCAAATTTTCGGACAAAAATACCCCTGCAGGACCACCGCGGACCGCGAAAACACGACCGCGGTCCGTGAAAACATTGGGACCTCACTGGATTGCCACCGCGGTCCGTGAAACTTCGACCGCGACCGCGGTGGGAACTTGCAATTCTCTGGGTTTCACTGGAACTCCACCGCGGTCCGCAAAACTTCGACCGCGGCCGCGGTGGATGATGGGCTTGTTTTCGAGCTCACTGGAAAGGCACCGTGGTCCGCGAAACCACGACCGCGGCCGTGGTGGATGATGGTTCACAATTTAACCTTACTGGACCTCTAGCGTGGACCGTGAAATTAGGACCGCGACCGCGGTGGCCTTCTTTGTCTTGAGCAACGTTGTTGGGTTTGATCCTTGTGCCGGATTCACTCTTATTTTGAGCATATTTTAGACTGAATGCCTTCATTTATGGTTCAATCCTGCAACAAGCACAACGTATAAGATTTCGAGGCCATTTTGTGTAAAATTGTATCCAAAATTCATGTATAAGGGCACGAAAAACGAGGCAAAAGCCAAGTTATCAGAGGCGAAAGTGCGATGGGCGTAGGTGTGGGGAATGTGCCACAGGAGCGGAAAGTGGAGGCTCGGGCAGCTTCCGCAGATGCGAAAGAAGGATCGCACCTGCGAGCCCACAGGTGCAAATGGTAGACCACAACTGCGGAAAATGGGAGCTTGAGTGGAAATCGCAGATGCGCACCTGGGACCACAGGTGCGAGCAAGTGACCACAGGTGCGGAACCCCTAGGCAGAGCATATAAATACTTGCCTTCGCGAATTTTAGGCAGTTTTCATCATATTTTCACACGGGCTGAGGCTTTTGGGAGCAAATTGAAGAGGGATTTCAAGGGATTTCTGTGGAGGTAAGTTTCTTGGACCTAAAACTCGATTCTATGTTAATATTTGATTGATTAAGCATGAAATTAGTGGAAATTAATAGTATAAATTGGGGTTTTAGGGCTTGGGAATTTGAGACTTAAAATGGAGGAATTGAGGGGTCATTTGTGGTTGGATTTTGATGCATTTTATATGTATAAACTCGGGAGAGGATGGGGATTCTTGTGATGTGATTTTTTTTAGAATTTTGAGACATGGGCTCAGGGGTCGGGTTTGGCCAATTTCGAAAATTTTGGTTAAATTTGATAATTTTCGAGTGGGCTTTGTTTCTCTAGCGTATATTGATGATATTAATCTGATTTTGGTTAGATTCAGAGCAATTGGAGGCCGAGTCAAGAGGCAAAGGCATCACGGATTAGTAGTTTGGCTAGTTTGAGGTAAGTAATGACTGTAAATCTTGTCCTGAAGGTATGAAACCCCGGACTTCGCATTGTATCACCATTTGGAGTGGCGCACATGTTAGATGTCGAGTGTGTGGCGTGCACTGTGGGGAGACTGTGACTTGGGCCGTCCTGTAGCAACTATTAAGTTGCGTATTTGATTCTAAACCATATATTTCATTTTTTAAAGATTATTACTATGTTTTGGGCGGAATGCCGTATTTGGGCCTCGTGCCATGTATTTGGACCCCTTGGGGGATTTTACTGCTATTCCTCACTGTGTTGACTTATGATTTACACTCAGTCATATTATGTATAAGCGATTTCGAAACTCAATCTTATTTACACTATTTTGAGATATAAAAATGATATTTTGGGTCGAATACCCCGTTTTACTAATAGCCCGAGTGGCTTTTGAGATATTTTTGACTGAGTGTGGCCGAGGGCCTATGTTGTGAGGATACTATGGGATCGGTCTGCACGCTGCAACATGTTACATTGTTTATGATATGTGAGAGGCCGAGAGCCTGAGTGATTTTTCCACGAGATGGCTTGATATTAGCGTTTGGGCTGTAGGAGCCCCTCCAGAGTCTGTACACCCCCAGTGAGCGCACGTACCTACTGAGTGCGAGTGCCGAGTGACGAGTGATTTGGAGGCATGAGTTACTGTGAGGTTGCCCGAGGGGCTGATACCAGTGATGGTGTGGCATGCTGAGTGACTGAGGGATGTTATGCCCGAGGGGTGATTTATGAAATATGTTTTTGCCCGAGAGGCTATCTATGATTTCTACCATTCCTATATAAAAGTATCTTGACTTCTATGGAATTTGTGAGAAGGCACATTTCAAATGATATTTTACTGAGATTGACTTTTAAATGTTATAAGGCATCGTATCTGTGTTTTCTGAAAGAAGGAGTTCATTTTCTGTGTATTTATGATTGCTTTTACGTGTTTCGTTGCCTTAGACATTATTTACTTTCATTACTACTGAGTTGGCGTACTCACATTACTCCCTGCACCTTGTGTGCAGATTCGAGTGTTGGATCTGAGCGCTAGCTATTTTTCGCATTCTCTTGGAGCTTTGTTCGGGATTTTGAGGTAGCTATTTGGCGTCCGCAGGATGCTCTCTTTCCCTTCTTATCCTGTTACTTGATTTTATTTCCTAGAATTGATTATAGTAAAGAAATAGTAGTACGGTGTATTGGTTGTAGATGCTCATGATGGCTGATTCCAGATTTTGGGACAGTGTATAAACTATTTTATTCATTTTGTTGCTTTAAACTGCTGAACCGGAAGAATTTTATGGAATATCGAACAATATTGAATTTAAAGGAAAGTCCTTACGTTATTTCGCGGTGGATTGGCTAGCCTAGTATCATGATAGGCGCCATCATGGCCGACTTGGTATTTGGGGTCGTGGCAATAATCTAGACAATTCTATCATCTTCTACTAATATCTTCCTTAAATATCCAAGATTCTAGAATATATAGATATTTCTTAAGCACAAAAAATATGAAAGATATTACTCCATAACTTTCTATAAAATTCTTCAAACTATCTATAATTTTTACTCTTCCAAAAAAATAACTTTATTTTTTCTCACCCCCCCTTAAAGTAATTTTTTGGAAGCTATCCCACGCTTGTCGTGGAAGAACTCAACTGATGCTTTAGCACTTGTCTTGGTGAAGATCTCAACACTATTTTTCTAGCTCCTCTTGCTTCCCCAAAGAGCGAAGGTTCTTTAATTGGTCCTGCAAAAAAACATAAGTATGTGCTAACGAAGTTTTCATCTGTGAAACGAGCTGGCTTGATAATAGTTCTTTTTGACCTTCCCGAACCACTTGAATCATCTTCTTGCTGAGTTTCATGCTGTAGAGGTCCATGGCTCCCCCTTATTCTTAACTCCTCGGCAGTTGTATTATCTAGAGAAGCACCTTCCACGGGCAAGCTTGAATCTCCATTATTCAAGGTTTTTGAACTAGCTCCATCAAATGCAGCTCCATAATACAAAGACACTTTGTCGAATATGACATCCCTTGAAACAACAAAGAGGTGAGTTTTAGGAGCCATGCACTTCCATCCCGACGAGCGTATAGCGTATATAAAATTCTAACTCGTACTCTGTCAAATAATAGTATAAAAAGATGCCGACCCACAGGGATTGATTTATCTATTCTACAGACGTTTTTGATTTTAATTACTATTTGAGAAAATCCGAAAGAGTTGAGTTGTAAGTTAACTAACTAAAAATGCATGAATAGAACAATAGAAAATATTTTATTTTTCACAAATATAATTAAAAGGTGTTGGGATCTTGACTTCACTTAATATTTTTATTATATAGTAGAATTATTATTCCTCAATTTTTATTTCTCAAAAATGTATAAATGTCTCTCACGATTACAAATATATATTATTACTCAAGTTGAATAATTAATTGCACTCCTCCCGATTATACAAATTAATCTTCAAAATAGTGATACTAAAGAACCAGAAATATATGATTGAATTAAAACATGCTCTTATTAGTAAGTCCCTTTCGTTTATCCTACTTGTTATAACTGATTATTACACCATTCTCCTCTCTCGATTACAAATAAATAGAAAATTAATTATAACATAAAGGAGATAGATGTCACTAAATAAATATTAACATATATCAATACTACACTTAAATATATTATTTCTTCCGCCTCTCTCGATTACAGAATTAATAAACAGTTAATATGTAGTACAAGATAGATAGATGTTAATAAATTAAATAACGTCTAACTGTAAAAGCAGATAAAAGTTAAATAAATTTTAGCTCAAGCATGTGAATTTGAGGAATAATATCTACTATTATATAGAAATATTAAGATCCATCTTCTCCCAACACAAGAAAAGTTACTCCATACTAGAACTAGTACTAACAATGAAAATATTCTTGTTCATTAAATAAGAAAATAGAAAGAAATATTCGAGAAGAATAATTTCTCCTATTTAATTAAAAGTAAAAACTAAAGTATTTTCCTATATTACAATTTATTTGGAACTAGAAATGAAACTAGAGTAATGGCTAAAAGAAGAAAGGAAAAGAAGAAGCTCTCCGAGAATATATCCCCCATGAGGCTTATGCCTTCCCCTATTTATAGCAAGTTCTTCCCAACAATTCCCGTTGTTTCCAGTTTTCTATTTCAATAAAGTAAAACTTTGTCAGCTTTTTCCTTTAAGTTGCCCGAAGTTGCAAACTTGCAAATGCCAAATTGGTTTCACGGCAACTTGGATCTAATTGGCAAATTGAAACTTTGTATCTTGAAATTGGTTTTGCTGACAAGTTTTCTTTTCCAAATTAGCACATGTCCACTTGCTAATATTCAATCCTTTTGGTTTCCTCTTTCCAGCAATTGTTACTTTTTTCTTTTTTCATTTTGTTTCTCTTGGATTTTTCTTTGTAAATCTGAACTTTGGTCTTCTTTCACGCACATGTCTTCTTAAGTGTAAAATTGCTTATTATGTTATTGAATTATAATATTCCTGCAAATAAAAGTAAAAAATATTAGTATTAGAAATTAAATGACTACTTATTTTATGAATGGTATTTTTGTCTAATCAAATTCTCCCACACTTTAATATTTGCTTGTTCTCGAGCAAAGAACTCAAATAAACCTGGTAACTAAATACTTTAAGTGAAATCAGGAGAACTTTTCATAGAGAAGAATTAACTAATACCAATACACGAGCTCAAATAACTTTTAACCGTACTCATGTTCACCTATTGAGTATCAAAATCATAATATTTTCTAATTTCAAGTGTGTCTCACTAGATGAAGAGAGATGCCTATACACAATTTATAGATGTAGAACAAACAAGGACATAGATAGAAAAATTCGTTCACTCTCTACAAAGAAGTACCTCAAGCTACTGGAAATTGCCATATGCTTGACAATCATGTGGTTCTCCACTAATGTAGGAATCTTTGAGTCGAGATCATGTAGGACTTTTGCAAGGTTGTAATGTAGGTTTAGGGATAGGTATGATATATATGGATAATAGTGACTTAAATTCCTTATGGGCACTACACTTTATTTTATCGCTTAAGCATAATTGCCTTTGCTTTATTTAAAAATTAACCTCTATTTTGTTTCATCCCTTTCAATTTTTTTTTAATGGAGATGCCAACATTTCTTTGTTGTTATCCTTTTTTTTTTTTTTTTTTGAGTATTTCATGAGCAACTATCTTTTTCGGTTCTCATGGCAACATCTCAAAAGATCGACAACCTCAACCACTTATCTTTCACCAATTATTTTCACAATTACACCTTACGCCTAGATTTTTTATCAAATCTTAAAGTGCCCAAAAGGGAATTGGGTGAACAAAGAACAAGTCATAATGATAAATAGGCTAAGGGTTAAATTTTGGCGACCAACAAAATAAGAGATAATTTATTTAGGCTCAACTGGGCTAACTAGGGATAAAAATCATTACGGTAGGTCAATTAGGCCCTGGCTTAACAAAGAAGGCCTACTTTCATTTCTCAACTCAAAAATTCACCTAGAATTTCGCCTCAAACCATATTCAGGGCAAGTTCTAGATTTCCGAATAAGCAGGAGAACTAGACAATATAAGCTAACTGCACAATACACTTGGACCAAAAAACTATGATTTCAATCATCAATAAGTAAGTATGAGCTTAGACAAGTGATCATAAAATCCGTGAATGGTACTTAATCAAATTCGTTTTTTCTAAGTATCATGCTTTTCAAGTCAAATCAAGTTAAGCCAACTTATTTACCAAAAAACAAGTTAAAACAACTAAAAATCTTAAAAAATGTTCAATTCAAAATATTACGACCATGACAAAGAACTGAACAAGAAATCCACGGAAGTACATGAAATAAGTTGTTTTAAAAATAAGGCAACTCAATTTTTTTTCATTTTTTTTTTGATTTTATAATCTTACTAAAAACACATTTTTTAGTTGTAAAATATACGCTTTTTGTTTAACCCAAAAAAAAAAAAAACTTAAAAAAAACACATATAAACATATTCCTCTACCCCCAAGCTTAAATAATGTCATGTCCTCATGACAAATAAATTAAAAGTAAAAAGAGATAAAGGAGCTTCCCTGATTTTTTTCGATTCTAGCCTCATTTTCTTTTTCTTGGCTTCTCAAGGTTTCTCTCATATAACAAAGACAAGATTATGGCAAAGAAAATGTTTTTTTTCATGATAGGAGAAAACCTTCATTATCGAAATCATGGGAGTGCTTCTTTATCATGGCAAAATATATTAATAAATACTACATAAACACATATATATATATAATATAATACAAACATGCAATTGTTGTTGTTGTTGTTATTATTATTATTATTATTATTATTATTATTATTATTATTATTATTATTATTATTATTATTTTTATTTTTACTTTTTTTTATATGTAAGAGAAAAAACTAATTTTTATTATATATATTTACTAAAAAGGAAATATTATATGTTACTACTAATAATTACTTAAAAGATTAAAGAGAGGGGAAGAATATAGTTTTGAGTTTATCGTCGCCAGGTCGACTTATTTTAAAAATTAGGCAAAAAGGATTGTTGAAGCATGTTTGTCGAGTAATCTGTTGATATAAGGCTTCAAACGATGATCGTTTACTTTGAATTTGTCACCCCCATCTACATGTTGTATTTCAATGGCACCATGTGGGGTCACTCCTGCTACTGTATATGGTCCTGTCCATCGTGACTTAAACTTTCCTGGGAATAATCTCAATCGACTACTGTACAACAGAACTTGATCTCAAACGACTACTGTACAACAGAACTTGATCTCAAACTTTAAAATCTTTATGGCGGATGAGCTTGTCATGTCATTTTTTTGTCTTTTCCTTGTACAATTTAGCATTATCGTATGCTGTAAGTCAGAACTCTTCCAACTCATCAAGCTGCAATAGACGATTTTTACATGCATCTGGCAAGTTTAGATTCAACAATTTTATAGCCCAATATGCTTTATGTTCTAATTCCACAGGTAAATGATAAGCTTTTCCAAAAACTAGTCTATAAGGAGATGTGCCAATGGGAAGCTTTGAAAGCAATTCTGTACGCCCATAAAGCATCATCCAATTTTAAAGACCAATCTTTTCGAGAAGAACTAATAACTTTTTCTAAAAAAAATTTTAATTCTCTGTTGGAAACTTCTACTTGCCCGCTTGTTTGAGCATGATATGGAGTTCCTGTTTTATGAGTTACTCCATATTTTAACAACAAACTAGCAAATTGTGTATTTATAAAATGAGTTCTTTGATCACTTATTATAACTCGTGAAGTTTCAAATCTAGAAAAAATATTTTTCTTGAGAAAAACACAAACAATATGAGCATCATTTTTTCTAGTAGCAATTGCTTCTACCCATTTTGAAACATAGTCAACAGCTACCAGAAGATATTCGTAGCCATTTGAAGGAGGAAAAAGGACCCATAAAATCAATGCCCCAAATATCAAAGATTTCACACACGAAAATAGAGTTAAGAGGCATTCCGTCCCTTTTTGAAATGTTATCGATTCTCTGGCATTTATCACAAGTGGCAACATAATTCCTTGCATATTTGAATAGAGTAGGCCAAAAAAATCCAAATTCAAGTACTTTAGCTGCTGTCTTTCTTCCTCCATAGTGTCCTCCTGCAGCCCCCTCATGACAATGACTTAAGATGTTGTTCATTCCTGTCTCCGGCACGCATCTCCTGATTATGTCATCTGCACAAAATTTAAATAAGTAAGGATCTTCTCAGTAATAATGTTTTGCTTATTTTTTAAGTTTTTTCTTTTGTTCATCAGGAAAATCTTTTGGAATTAATCCTCCAGCCAAGTAGTTGGCAATATCAGCAAACCAAGGTGGTCGATTTATAACGGTTGTGACTGAGAATATATGTTCATCGTGAAATTCCTCTTTGTTATATTTATCTCAGTAGGAGGGTTTTCCAAACGAGACAAATGATCAGCTATCTGATTCTCAGAACCTTTTAGATCTTTTATTTTAAGATCGAATTCTTGCAAAAGGAGTATCCATCTTAGTAATCTTGGTCTAGCATCTTTCTTTGCTAAGAGGTACTTTAAAGCTGCAAGATCAGTATAAATTGTAACCTTTGTTCCTATCAAATAGGAACAAAATTTGTCAAATGCAAATACTACTGCAAATAGCTCCTTCTCAGTTGTGGCATAATTTTTTTTTGAGCTTCATTAAGGGTTCTACTGGCGTAGTAAATAGGCCTGAAAATCTTGTCTCTTTTTTGTCCCAATATCGCTCTAACTGCTATATCACTTGCATCACACAATATTTTAAATGGTTCGCTCCAATCAGGAGAAACAACAATTGGAGCATAGTAAATTTTTTCTTGAGAATCTCAAATGCTTTCCTGTTATCTGAAAATTCAAACTTCACATCTTTCATCAGTAGGTTAGTCAAAGGTTTTGAGATTTTTGAAAAATCTTTTATAAACCTTCTATAAGAACCTGCATGCTCTAAGAAACTTCTAATGCCTTTAACAGTAGTAGGAGGGGGTAATCCTGCTATAAGATCAATTTTAGCCTTATCAACTTCTATTCCTATAGTAGATATTTTATGTCCTAAAATAATTCCCTCTGTTACCATGAAATGACATTTTTCCCAATTAAGAACTAAATTTGTCTCTTCACATCTTTTAAGCACCAAATTTAAATGATATAGACAATCTTCAAATGTCTTACCAAAAAGTGTGAAATCATCCATAAATATTTCAAGAAACTTTTCAGTCATATCTGAGAAAATTGCCGACATGCAACACTGAAATGTAGCAGGAGCATTGCATAGTCCAAATAGAATTCTTTGATAAGCATACGTACCTTGGGCATGTGAATGTGGTTTTCTCTTGATCTTATGGAGCAATTGGTATCTGATTATACCCAGAATATCCGTCAAGAAAACAGTAAAAACCATGGCCTGCGACTCTTTCAAGCATTTGATCAATAAAGAGCAAAGGAAAATGATCTTTCCTTGTGGCATCATTAAGTCGTCTGTAATCAATACAGACTCTCCATCCTGTGACTGTTCTAGTAGTTATGAGTTCATTATTTTTATTTTTTATTACTGTCATACCTCCTTTCTTTGGTACTACTTGTACAGGACTTACCCAAGGACTGTCAGATATTGGATAAAAGATACCTGCTGCTAGAAGTTTCACCACTTCTTTCTTGACGACTTCCTGCATTGCTGGGTTTAGTCTCCTTTGGGATTGGACTATTGGCTTATAATCATTCTCCATAAGAATCATGTGCATACAAATAGCTGGACTGATTCCTTTGATATCAGCTATAGTCCACCCTAAGGTTGTTTTGTGTTTTCTCAAGACTCCAATCAGCTTGCTTTCCTGTTCTATAGTCAAAGAAGATGAAATGATTACTGGAAATAATTCAGGTTCAAGAAACACATATTTTAAATGAGAAGGAAGTTCTTTGAGTTTAATTTTTAATTGAACTCCTTCTTGTGAGACTTTCTCATTTTTTGACTATTTTTCTAGAATTTCAGCTTGTTCTCTAACTACGGGGTTATCATCACTTATGGTACCTGACCTAGCCAAACATCTCTCTAATGAATCAGTAATTAACTGATTATTTTTGTATTCTTCTACAAGTTTATCTAGTAAGTCAATTTGAAAACAAGATGATGACTCATCCCCAGGAAATTTCATCATTTTTTGCATGTCAAAAATTACTCTTTCCTCATCAACTCGCAATATTAATTGTCATTGATGAACATCAATAATTGCTCTTCCTGTTGCGAGAAATGGTCTACCTAAAATTAATGGTACCTTAGTATTTTCTTCCATCTCAAGCACTATAAAATCTACTGGGAATAAAAACTTGTCAACTCTGACAAGGATATTTTCAATAATTTCTTTTGGTCTCTTAGTAATTTGATCGGCTAATTGAAGAGATACACCAGTATCTTTCATTTCACCTAGTTCTAATTTTATGAAAATTGAAAAAGAAATTAGATTTATTGAGGCATCTGAATCACATAAAGCCTTTTCAAAGTGAGTACCTCCTACAGTACAAGGAATTGTAAAACTCCTTGGATCACCAAGTTTCTGTGGAAGCTTATTTTGAAGTATAGCACTACATTTTTCTGTAAGCTTAACTAATGAAACTTCTTCCAATTTTCTTTTACTTGACAAAATTTCTTTAAGAAATTTAGCATATGTCGGCATTTGCTTCAAAGCATCTGTAAAAGGTATGTTAATGTAAAGTTGTTTTAAAATTTCTAGAAACTTTGAGAACTGTTTGTCAAGCTTTTATCTTTTTAGCTTTTGGGGGAAGGGGAGGGGTACCGAGTAAGGATTTGTTATAAATTCATTTTATTATACGTTTTTCCCTTTATTTTTTTGTTCTTTTGGAAACATAGATTCCATTTTATTCTCACCTTCATTTACATTTTCCACTTCTTGTGGATTTCCTTCTCTATCTGCATATGGATCATCAAGAGATTTACCTGATCGTAGAGAGATGGCTTTGAGGTGTTCTTTTAAATTTTTCTCAGTGTTGCTTGGTAGAGCACCTTGAATTTGTCTAGACATGAGAGTTGCTAATTGGCTTACCTGAATTTCTAAATTCTTGATAGCTGAATGTTGACTTTCAACCTTCTCGTCAGTAGCTTTAATGAATTTGTACATCAGGTCTTCAAGGCTTTGTTGATGAGCTCTTTGAGGCTGCTGCTGATATTGTTGGCAACTTTGTTGCCCTATTGTAACGACCCGACCGGTCGTTTTGAGATCTAGCGCGTTGTTCAGTGGTTTGAAGTCATGAGCAGCTCCATTTAAGATATTATGACTCGTAGGCATGGTCGGAGTTGAATTTTGGGAAGTTCGGAGTCAAATTGGAAAGAAAATTCTCATTTCAAAAGCCTTAAGTTGGAGAAATTGACTAAGGTTAAAATTTTGAGTAAACGACCTCCAAATCGGGATTTGAAGGTTCCTGCAGGTTCGTATGATGATTTCATACTTAGGCGTATGTCCAGATCGGGCTTTGGATAATCCGGGAGTGTTTCGGCGTATATGGTGGAAGATAGCATTTTAGAAGAATTTCATAAGTTTGGGCTGTAATGCATTTTAGTGTTATAGATGTCCGTTTGGGTTTCCGAGTCTGGGAATAGCTTCGTATGGTGATTCTGGAGTTGGGAGCGCGATCGGAAGTGAATTCGGATGTCTGTAGGTTATTTTGAAGTCATTTGGCTAAAGATAGAAATTTGAAGGTTTTTAAGGAATTGAATCAGAAGTGGAAATTTTGATATCAGGGTTGGATTCAAGTCCGTAATGTTAAATGTGACTTGTGTGCAAAATTTAGGGTCAATCGGACGTGATTTGATAGGTTTCGGCATCGGAGGTGGAAGTTTGAAATTTCAAGTTCATAAAGATTTAATTGAGTTGTGATCCATTGTTTCTATGTTATTTGATGTGATTTGAGGCATCGATCAAATCCGCATTATGTTTTGGAACTTGTTGGCATGTTCGGGTTGGACCCCGAGGGCCCCGGGTGTTAACCGGATGAGCCTCGGACCAAGTTTGAACTTGGAGAGCATAAACTGAAGCTCCCAGCTTCTGGTGTGATCGTATATGTGCTTGGATGGCCGCAGGTGCGAGCTCGTGGATGCTGGGCACGAGTCGCAGAAGCGAAAAGGCATGGGCTGGCCAAGCATCGCGAGCGGGAAGAATTGGCTGCAGGTGCTACAACCGCAGGCGCGAAGGTTTTGCCGCAAGCGCGGACACCGCATGCGCTAAGGTTTTGCCGCGGGCGCGAAGATCGCTGGGCAGTGAGTGTTTAAAGCGGGGGTTTGAGAATTTTTGCTTATTTCTTCATTCTTGGGCGATTTTTGGAGCTTCTTGAGAGGGATATTCACCTAGCAACTTGGAGGTAAGTCAATCCCACCTATTGCAAGTTAATTACTTGGATTATATCTAGATTTTAACATGGAAAATCATGAAAATTTGTGGAAAAGTTGAAAATTTTGAATAAAAACCTAGAATTTGCATTCTTGGATTTTTGACTACGAATTTGAGCATGGAATTAGAGTAAATTGTATATTTGAACTAGTAAAGCTATGGGTAGAATATATCTTCGAGAAATTTCGGATTCCGGGCACGTGGGCCCGAAGGCATTTTGGTCAATTCACTGAGCAGGGTTGGGAAATTATATAATTTGGAATTGTTGCAAATATTAGAGTATATTTTCATTGGTTTACCGTTATTTGGATAGTTTTGGGGCGTTGTGCGTCCATTGGAGTCGTCGAAAGGGCTTGGAAGACGGTTATGGAACTCCGGAGCAAGGTAAGTCTCCTTTCTAACTTTGTGAGGGGGAATTGTCCCCCTAGGAGAACTAATTAAGTATGTGCTACTATCTGCGGGGGCTACGTACGCACGAGGTGACGGGAGTCCGTGCGTAGCTACTATTATGCCATGTCCGGGTAGTCTAGGTCCCAATAGCATGCCTTACGTGTTGTACATGTGATCCGGCCAATGATATTAGACTGTTAATGCTATTGAATCGGTAATTGATTTCCTAAGAAGATTAGAGTGTACTGATGCGAGGCTAGAATTCATAGTTTTACATGTTATATGCCCTATATTTATGTGCGTTAATGATAAAATACACTTTTTATGTGCATAATAGAGTTTATTTCATGTGTAGGTGAATTGGAGATGGAAACCGAGCTAAATGGATGTAAATACATCGAAAATACGCTCAAGAGGCGAGGAGGAGTGCTCCGGGCTATAGCCGGGCGCCAGAGCCCAAACGCCTGACTCTGCCTGGCGTTAGCCAGGCGTTAGAGTCCAGACGCCAGCCTTAGCCTGGCGTTAGCCAGGCGTTAGAGTCCAAATGTCAGCCTTAGCCTGGCGTTAGGGCCCAAACGCCAGGTCCCAAGTTCGGTCAATTCCGAGTTTTGACGAGTTTAAGTGTTTCCCGGTTGGAATAGAAGTCTCCTACACGTTTAGGGTTCGTCCTAAACATATAAATAGACCCCGTAAACACAACTTGAAGAAGAATTCGGAAGGCATACGAAGGATTCGAAGAGAGAAAACCAGTGAAGTGACAAAACATTGATTTTTACATGTTTTATTCATTACTTTGTAGTTCAATTATGCAATTTCTTTTGGGTGTGATTCTTATGAACATGAGTAGCTAAATTCTTTAATCTAGGGTTTTGGTAGAACCCATTTGTTGTGATATTAATATAGTTTGGTTGATTAATCTCTATTTGTTCAACTACGTTCTTGTTGTAGTTGATTGAATGGGCCCTCAATTAGCTGTTCCTGTTTATTATGTATCTACTTGAGAGAGAGTGCATATTTAGGTAGTTGTTTGAACAACATCACTCCCGGAGTATAGACGAAAGTCATAACCGAGGGTTTAGAGGTTGGATTAGAGATAACGATACCTCGGGTGCAATCTAAAGTGAACTGTAATGCAATCTAGCTAGCGTAACTTGAGAGAGTGCGTCTAGTAAATTATCATAATTACTTGAGAGAGATTTATGGTAGATAGAGTGTTCATGATTGATAGAGACAACTAATTAAACTATAAGAAATATTCGAGAAAGAATTCACCAACGGGGGAAACCAAGACCTTTATCATCATTATTTACAACACATTGTTAGTAATTGCTAGTTATTATTATTTTGTCAGTAGAATTAGTAAAACATCACCAAGTTATATTAAAAAGTCTTGAGAGAATTGACTGAGTAAAAGTTGCGTATTCTAAAGATTTGATTGATACGTAAATTCCCTGTGGGATCGACTCTGGGCATAATACCCCGGATTATATTTGCAACGCCCGTTTAGTCTTTTATTAGACATAGTTGAGCGTGATCATGTACCTTTTATAATTATTTAGAAAGAGAATTGATTCCTTCGTGGATAATTGTAAACCTGATAAGGTTATATTATTGAATATTATTAAACTTGGCAAATGAGTTTCAAAACAAAGATTTAAAAGTTATTTTTCATGTTCCATTAAGAAGAATTTTGTCACTTTCCTGAGTAACTGCTTTCTTGATAAAAATGCGGATTTATTATGTGAATATGTGTACATATGAGCACCTGAGTCGCAGGTATGATTCACGAGCAGGCTAGCCTTATTATTTTTATGTTGACCGCGTCGCATGATCGATTCGCGAGCGGGAAAAAATAGATGCATCTATGGTTCGAGCCGTTCGACCCTTCGGTAGTGCACATTTTATTATTGTTGCTCCGAACCGTTCGACCCTTGGCATTTCTTGCGCATGATAATTGCTGCGTATTTCCTATTTATATATGTTTATCGGCCTAAGGAAATTCTTAATTTCCAGTTAAAAAGAAGAAGAATTGATGTGAAAGATGTAAAATAAGTCTGATATTCTCATTCCTGATTATTATTTAAATTGTCAATTGAAATGACGAAGGTGTTAAAGTGTTAAATATAAGAAGAACTGATATTTCCGTATCCCTGATATTTAAATAAACTGCCTATGACATTCATGCTTAGTGTCTCACTTGATTACACTAAATTGACCTTTAGCAAGTGTCATCGACCTCTCGTCACTACCTCTCCGAGGTTAGGAGGGATATTTACTGAGTACACGTTATTTTTGTACTCATGCTACACTTGCTGTGCATTTTTATTGCACATGTACTTTCACAACGATGTGACTGGTTTGGAGACTTAGGCGAACTGTATTATCCGGAGGTGATCCGCAGCTGACAGATTCTCCCTCGTATTGTAATCATTTTGTTTTAAATTCCATTGTCCAATTTGTATCTCGGACGAGCTTGGTAATGATTGTATAAATTCTTAGAAATTACTCAAGCACTTGTGACACCGGGTTCTGGGATGTGTATGGGATGTATTTTATAAAAATGAAATATTCAACTATCGTATTTACTTAACGAATTTTGTTTACTTATTTCGTAATAAGTTAAAGGTAATGATTTAAAAAATGTTAAAACATGACTTTATTTCAACTAATTAATGATTGGCTTGCCTGACGATGGTGTCCGGCGCCATCACGATCTTAATAGATTTTGGGTCGTGACACCTATATTTTGATTTTGAAAATCAGGTGGTCCCTGTACCTGCTGCTTTTGATTAAAAAATCTTTGAGAATTTTAAGCGCCATTAGGATTACTCTATTGAAATCCTGGATTTTTTGTGCATTGGGAATGGGTAACTATTTCTATACCCAATAACATTTACTTGTTCTTCAATTTGCGTAGAAGCTTGGCACTCATGATTAGGATGATTGCCTCAACAAATGTCACAATTCTCATGTTGAGATGATGATTGAGTATTTACGTGAAAGGCCTCCATTTTTTGTGTTAGAGTCGCAATTTGTTGAGCTAATAAATACCAGGCTTCAACTTGATTGACTCCTGCTGCTTTATTAACAATCATTCTGTCGGAGGGCCATTGAACAACATTTTATGAAATTTCATTAAGCAATTGCATGGCTTCTGCAGTGGTTTTTCCCATTATAGATCCTCCCGATGCTGCATCAATCACATTCCTAGCGGAAGGTTTAACACCATGATAAAAAATATATAAAATATCTGGATCTTGGATACTATGGTGTGGGCATTTTCTTAACATTACTTCTAATCTTTCCCGTGCTTGGTATACATATTCAGTGTCTGTTTGCACAAAATTATTTATTTCTTGCTTCATTTTAAATGTTTTTGCAGGTGAAAAATATTTATTAAGGAAATTTTGGGTCATTTGGTCCCATGTAGTAATAGAACCTCTTGGTAAGCTTCGCAACCATATTTTGGCTTCACTTTTTAATGAAAAAAGAAAAAATCGCAACCTGACAGCGTCTGTTGTGACTCCATTATACTTGTAAGTTTCAACTAATTCAAGAAAATCAATTAGATGTGTGTGAGGATCTTCACTTGAATCACTGGTAAACTGACAGGACTGTTGAATAGTTTGAATCAAGCCTGTACGGATTTCAAAGTTATTTGCTGCAATTGATGGTCTCCTTACACTTGATTCCCCTTCAAATGGTCTGGCCTTGCATAATCTCTGAGTATTCTATCACGTCGTGGTGCCACTTCATCAAATTGTTCTTCTACTTGATGTTCGGGAGTTGTTTATTGTTGTTAAGTTCTTCGTTCTCCATTTCTTCTTGTGAATAAGTTTGAGATCGTGAAACCTGTTCTTTTCGTAATAACCGCAAGTATTTTTCAATTTCAGGATCGTATTTAACTAGCTCTCGTGAAGAGGAACGAGTCATACACTTCCTAAAATTTATTGCACAACAAAATAATTAGACAATAAAAAAATCTCAAATTAGCAGTAAAATAATTAATTTGAAGCAGATTTTTCTAATCCCCGGCAGCGGCGCAAAAAATTTGACGAGTGTCTGGCATGTATAAAATTCTAACTCGTACTCTGTCAAATTATAGTATAGAAAGATGTCGAACCCACAGAGATTGGTTTGTCTATTCTAAAGACGTTATTGTTTCAATTACTATTTGAGAAAACCAGAAAGAGTTGAGTTGTGAATTAATTAACTAAAAATGTATGAATAAAGCAATAAAAATATTTTATTTTTCACAAATATAACTAAAAGGTGTTGGGATCTTGACTTTACTTAATATTTTTATTATAAAGTAGATATATTTATTCTTCAATTTCTATTTCTCATAAATGTATAAATGCCTCTCACGATTATATTTATATATTATTACTGTAGTTGAACAATTAATTGCACTCCTTTCGGTTATACGAATTAATCATTAAAATGATAATATTAAAAAAATCAGAAATATATACTTGAACGAAACATGCTCTATTTAGTAAGTCCCTTTCGGTTACCTTACGTGTTATAACTGATTACTACAATATTCGCCTCTTTCGATTACAAATAAGTGTAGAGTCAATTTTAACATATAAGAGCTAGATAAAATTTAAATGAAAAGCTTCAGCTCAAGTATGTGAAATTGAGGAATAATATTGTAACGATCTGAGTGGTCGTTTTGAGAATTTAAGCTCCTTTCGGTGGCGTAAGGTCTTGAACAGCTTCACATTGTGTATACCGACTTGTGTGCATGGTCGAATTCAGTTACCGGATGATCCAGAGTAGAATTGGAAGGAAAATTTCAATTATGGAAATTTAAACGGTGAGGTTTGACCGGAGGTTTGACTTTTGAGTAAACGACCTCAGAATGAGTTTTGGGTGATGCCAATAGCTTCGTATGATGATTTTGTACTTAGGCGCGCATCTGAAATTTGGTTTTGGAGGTCCGTAGAGTAATATGAGGTAATTCGGCGAAAGTTAGAATTTCGGCGATTTCGGCCGATAGGTGAAATTTTGATATCGGGCTCAGAATGGAATTTCGAGAGTGGCTGTAGGCCCGTTGTGTCATTTATGACTTGTCTACAAAATTTGGCGTCATTCCGGGTCGATTTGATAGGTTTCGAATCGAGTTTTGATATTTGAAGATTTGAAAATTCATAAGTTTGATTTGTCGTTTTGGTGTTGTCTTATGTGATTTGAAACCTCGAGTGAGTCCGTGTTAGGTTATATGAATTTTCTGTTTGTGTGGACGGGGTTCCGGGGGCCTCGGGTGTGTTTCGGATGGGCATCGGGTGATTTTTCTCTATTTTTTCACTGTTGTTCTGGTGCCTGATGTTTCCCCTCCGTGATCGCGTAGACCCAGTTGTGATTAGTGTAAAGTCGACCTACCTCAAATTTATTCTTCGCGTTCGCGTAAAGGCCCACGCGATCGCATAGCTTTGCATCTTCGACCTCCGCGATCACGTGCTCATTGTCGCGTTCGCGATGAGCAACATGGGCTGCCTCAGCAACCTTCCTTTTTCTTCTTCGGGTTCGAGTAAAGGCCCTCGCGATTGCGTAGTCCCTTCCCTTCCTCTTCTGCGATCGCATGTATAAGTTCGCAATCACGTAGTGTATTTCTGGGCAGCCTTCCTTTCCCTTCTTCGCGATCGCAAGTGGTTTTCCGTGATCGCGATGCTTTAATTTCTGGGCAAATAGAATATAACTCAAAATCGAGGGTTGAGCCATTTTTATCATATTTTGACTTGTAGAGCTCGGTTTTGAGCGATTCTTTGAGGGTTTTTCACACAATTCGATTGTGCAAGTGTTCTTCATCTAGAATTATATATATTCCATGAATTAGTCCTTGTTTTTATCATATAAATTGTGTTTTTAGTTAGGAAAAATGTTGGTTTTTGAAGAAAATGTTCGAAACAAAATTTCATGATTTGAGGGACAAAATGGTATCGGAATTTGGTAAATTTTGTATGGTTGAACTCGTATTGGAATGAGTAATCGGATTTTAGAAAATTGTCGGGTTCCGAGGTGCGGGCCCGAGGGTCGACTTTTGGACCGATTTTTAGAATTTGTTAAAGATTGAAGCTTTATTATCCGGAATAGTTCCTTATAAGTTTTATGTGTGTTTTGAAGTTGTTCTAGTTGGTTTGGAGCCGTCTGGAGGCCTTTTCGCCCGAGAAGTCCATTTTAGAGTACCGGGTTATCGTCCTAATTTCTAGTTGCATCTTTATTTGCTTAAATGTAGAATTTCTTAATTTTGGATTTACTCCTATTGCCTATTTGACTCCTAATTGACTTATCTGAAGATTTTACTCCTTTTACTATCATGCTAGTTCTTCTTAACTGCTTATCTCTAATTGTAATTATCCTTATCTCATCCTATATTTGTTTGGTCTTAACTGAGGTTATGGTTATTTTCATGTTGCTTGTCCTTAAATGAAATTGTTGAATACCCTAGCAATTTCCCGACCTTAAAGAAAGATGGGTAGACTACACCTTAGTCGACTTGCCCATACATAGAGTTAGTGGATTTGTGTTGGTTTCTCGTTGTTAACCCGTGCATTTAGGTATGACTGTTACGTGCTATTTTCCTTCCTTGTTGAGCGGTTCTTAATATTCTTAGCATTCTTTATTGTGTTTATTCTTTGTGAACTAGTTTTGCCTTTTCTTGTGATCGAAGGTTCTTGAGTTGATGTATTTATCATACCTACTATTATTGTTATGGTTGTTGTGGTACTTGTTGTGGTGATGCACGAGGTTTCTGCCGTGCGATTGTGATATGGGGATTTGCACGAGGTTTCTACCGTGCCGTGATTACTATTGATATTGCACATGCGGCGTGATAAGGCGGGATATGTATATGTGGGTTGCACATGTGGCGAGACAAGGTGGGATATGTCAGGGATTGTTTGTGATACTTGTGTTGGCCTGGGGGCATTTCCTTATTGTTGATATTGTGTACCGGGACACTTAATGTGTGAGTCTATTTGTGTGGAAATTTGTGAGATGACAATGTACGTGTTGCCCTTTTCTTTCCTTATACTTATGGGTTGTTGAAACATGTTAGGACACCTGCACAAGCATACACGTAGTTAAGTACTAATAATGGATTTAAGGCTCCTTGTTGTTGTCAAGTATAGATTCTCTTGTTGTACTTACCGTATGGGTTGAGATGACACAATTGGCACATAAGTCGTCCGTGCAGTTAGCACTCGAATGAGGGCGCAAGATGCCAAGTGTTAGTGTTCGAATATTGGGGCCCGTAAATGGTGATTTGTCCGAGGTTCATAACCTCGTGGAGATGACTACGAATTTATGTAGAAGTGGTTGACGTTGCTGAGTCATTATCTGTCCGTGTTGTATATTTACACTCCAGATTGTTTGTGTTTTATTCAAATCTTTGTGTTGTTTTCATGGGTTCCGCTGACACTTATTGTTTTCCTTCTTTATCAAATTCACTGCATTGTTAGCTATATTGCGTAGCCTTTATGTGTATATCATTTTTTTCCTTTATTCCCATTTTGATACTTGTTCAGTTTATTAGACCAGTGGGTGTCTTGACTAGTCCTCGTCACTACTTCACCGAGGTTAGTCTTGATACTTATTGGGCACCGCTGTGGTGTGCTCATACTACTCTTATGCACATTTTTGTGCAGATCTAGGTATTGATCATTAGTAGCTGTGCGGACTCTTGCCGAGGAGACTCAAGGTAAACCTGTCGTTGCGCTCGCAGGCTTCGGAGTCACCTTCCTATTTTGCATTTACACTATTTTTTCTTACTTCCAAACAGTTGTAATTAGAAGTTGTAGTAAATTCTATAAAGCTTATGACTTGTACTATCGGGTTTTGGGAATATGCAATGTATAAAGAAGTTTTTATTTTAGAAAAAATATAATATTTTATTATTGTTGTTGTTATTCCATTTATATTAGACTTACCTAGTCCTTAAGACTTGGTGCCATCACGATACCCAACAGAGGAAAATTTGGGTCGTGACAAGTTGGTATCAGAGCTCTAGGTTCATAGTTACTACGAGTCATAAGCGAGTTTAGTAGAGTCTTGCGGATCAGTACGGAGACATCTGTACTTATCTTAGAGAGGCTACAGAACTATTAGAATAACTCCACTTCCTTCATTCCTATCGTGCGATTTCATTGATCTTGAAGTTTGATATTATCATTCCATTCTCTCACAGATGGTGAGAACGCGAGCTGCAGATCCTGAGGATGTTACCCCCGGAGCAGATGCGGCCAGGGGCAGAGGTAGAGGCAGAGGCCGACAAGGGGCACGTGCCACAACTAGAGCATCTGCCAGAGCAGCCGTTGAGGAGCCGCCAGCAGTTCTAGTTGAGGGCGGCACCGGAGGCGCCTGTTGTTACACCTGGAGTTTAGGAGACCTTGGCACAGTTATTGGATATGATTGGTACATTGACTCAAACGGGGTTGATTTCGGGTGCACCAGCTACTTCAGAGCGGGGGAGGAGCTCAGACTCCCCTCGCCCACACTCCAGAGCAGCAAGATCATGTTGGTCAGGTTCCAGGTGTCATGGCAACACAACCTGTGGTCCCAGTTCCGCCCGTGGTTAGGGCAGCAACATCTGAGGAAGAACAACTTAGACTTGAGAGGTACAAGAAGTACCACCCTCATACCTTCAGTAGATTGACGACAGATGATGCCCAAGGTTTCCTGGAGGAGTGTCACCGCATTCTTCGTACTATAAGTATTGTGGAGACGAGCGGGGTTGTTTTCGTTACATTCTAGCTCAGGGGAGCGGCTTATCAGATGTGGCGGGCAAATGAGTTGGGTAGCCCGGCCGAGTCAGCTTCACTTACATGGGGTCAGTTTTCAGAGATGTTCTTGAGCGAGTTTGTACCTCAGTCCCTCTGAGATGCATGGTGCGCGGAGTTTGAGCGGCTGCGCCAGGGCACTATGTCACTATCAGAGTATGCCGTCAGATTCAGTGATTTGGCCAGGCATGCACCTGCTTTGGTTGCTACAGTTCGAGAGCGTGTTCGTAGATTCATTGAGGCCCTCAGGCGTGATATTCGGTTCAGCATGGCTCGGGAGTTAGAGCCGGATGTTTCATTTCAGCAGGTGGTGTGAGCATGTGATTTTTTACCTACTAAATGCTCCTACAAAATTCGATAAATAAATTAATTTCATAGATTTTTGTTGAATTTCAGTATTTATTTGTGAATTATTTGCATTGCATGGTCATAGTTCATCTTTTAAAAAATTTATAAAGTGATAAATAACAATAAAACATTTTAAAACTTTCATCATTTGACATAATGGGGGTTTTGATAATTAGTTGCATAATTTAATCATTTTTTCTAAGAAAATTACGAAATTGGTTCTTTAAATAATTATGGGTACTAAACTAATGGTTTTACTTTTAATTAACTCATTAATTAACATATAATTAAATAAAATCAATTTAAGACTGATTAGTACATTATTAGAGTTTATTTAGGTGATTAATTAACCTAAGTATTTAAAAAAGGGAGACTAAATTCGGACCTGGGCTTGAAATCACCCAGGTCAAATCTGCCTCTACAAACAACCCAGGCCCAAACCCCCCTTACCCGGCCTGCCCAAACCCAGTACCCAAAACGACACCGTTTAAGAGGTGCTAAATCTCAACCGTTGATCTTTCCAGATCCAACGGCTGAGAACTACCCAATCCCTAACTATATAAATGTCCAAACTAAACCCTACCCCCCCATTCACTTAGAAAGTCTAACCCCCTTCCCCTTCGTCCGTCTCTCTCTCTCTCTCTTCTCTCTAAAGAAACCCTAGCTTCCCCAGGATTCCACCGCCTTTCGGCCACCGGAGCTCAACCAAATACCATCAAATTCTTACCAGATGATCCTCTCTTCATCCTCAACCACACCCCACCATCAGTTTCCCCAAAAACTCACCCGAAATAGAGCAATTTCAGATCTGAAAAAACACTGAAACCCTAGAGTTCACCCCCCATCGATTGAAAGCGAATCAATGGCTCAGACTTACGTGAGTCACTTGCTCTCCACAAGAGCAAGTGATTCACGTAGGTTTGATTCCATTCAAACCCCACCAAGGTCCGGCAACTTCCTTTTTCCGGCCAAACCCATCAAATGGGTATTTTCCCCACCTTTTTTTTCTTCTTCTGTTTGCTTCTTCCTTTGTTATTATTTGTTATCTCGTTTTTACTGAAATTATGAATAGGGTTGTATAATCACCACTGTTTTAGGCTAGTTTTCTTTTTTGTTCTATTACTACTCGTGCCTGTTTAGTCATGTTTCTTTGTGATTAATCTAGGTTCTTTTTGTAATCATGTGTGTGTGTGCTTCTCTTTCATTGACCCGTTAATTGATTATGTTTAGACCAATTGAACCACTCTTAGGTAATTGAGTAACTTAGCATAGGGCTTAATATTAGTTCAAGCTATGAATATATGTTATATTAGTCATGCTTAATTTGCCCTAGCCGATCGAATCTGAACTTGTTGGTATAGGTATATTTTCTGTATGAAATTCTTGAAAGATTCCATGAACTCGCCTTTCCTAATCACACGTTGTTTGATTCCTGCTTTTGATTTTCTCTCTTATGATTGACTTCCTCTCCTTAATAATCAAAGTAAAACACCGTTTCAAAGTGTTACCATAAGGTTTGTTACCTGATGGTTGCATGTCTAATTGCATAAATAGCTAAATTAACTACTATTAATTAGAGTTTCACCATTGCTTTTGCTTGGTTGAAAGTAAATTCTGATTTTTGTTTACCTAAGCTAATTGACCAAATGACTATGGGTTAGTTAGTAGAATCATGATTTTTGGGTACTTAAAGGAAAGTTGATCCCATTTAGACTTAAGTTGAAAACTGAAATAAACCATAGTGTAGGATAAATAACCAAGCCTAATAACATAACTAATTTTCATCAATCAACTAACCTTTAACTAACTAACCTAATTCTAGTTGAGGATAACCATTAGTTAACTAAAGTGAGCTAACTGGGATTAATTAACTAGGGCTAATAATAACCCAAGCAAGTTTAACCCTGGTTACCTAATGGTAATTTCAGGGACTTCAAGGGATATATTAGGAATCCTAGGTGAGGGAATCTTGGGTGTAACAACCCGAGAACCTTCTAGACTTTTGAAATCATATTTCTTAACGGTATTAGGGTCATTATAATGGCTGGAAATTTCTGGAATAGGGGCAGCTGTCCCAAAGGATAAGGGAGGCAGCTGCCCTATGCACTATTTCAGCTCATTAGACAGGGAATATGCTAGATATATCCCATCCCCAAGTCCCTTATAAATACACCCATTTTCCACGTTAGAAGGACCTTTTTTTTGGACATTCTATTTGACCTTCTTTTACACTGAGTCAGCTACTAAAAAACATTTTGGAAAACACAGAAAATTGAGAGTAGTTTTATATTCATGAGAAGATTTCAAAAGATATTAGTAGAACAAAAATCTAATTTTTCTTCGAAAGTTCATCAAGAATCTACTTGGGTTTTCAGCCTTGTTTCTCCTTCAGTTTTCTGATTTTTCAAACTCACCTGGGTTGATTTTGGGAGCTGTGTTGGTTTGAGGTTGCTGTTTGTTTGCTGCTTCATTACTCTCTCTCTTCTAGCTGAATTTTCTCTTGGCCTGACCTTTATTTGGTCAGGATTTTCTGTTACTTTTCTCTTCAAACAAGGTATGTAACAGCTTAACTTTATTGAAATAATCAAATCTGAGTTTTTGTTCTTTTTCTTTGTTGTTTAAATCCTTCTTCTCTAGCTGAATCTCCTTTTCCTTTGTTTTTGGTATGAAAAATCTAAAATGGGATTGGTTAATATGCTGGTAAATGAATCTGAATGAGTGTTGTCTATGAAATGCCTGAATCCTTGGAATCATTCTGTTTAGTTGTGATTGAGTCTTATTGATTTCAGAATGCTTTGAGTTTGTGTAGTTAAAATAAGTTAGATGTTGGTTTTATTTTTGCTTTAGTCTATTATTAAGATAATTTGCACTAGGGTAGATGAATTCGACCTTGTAATGGTCAAATTCATCCCATA
>ML436944.1:0-20461 GCA_005239525.1 Nicotiana knightiana | reverse complement strand
AAAAGTAGTACTTCTTCAAGTGAATGGCATTCCAACTTGTTGGTAGGATTCTGCCGTCCATAGTTTCCAACTTGTACGCGCCCTTCCCAGTTATGCCGCGGATTTTATAGGGTCTTTCCCAGTTTGGATTTAGCTTTCCTGCGCCTGCTTCTTTCGTTGATTGAAAGACTTTTTTGAGGACGAAGTCCCCAATATTGAAGTACCCGAGATGAGCTTTACGGTTGTAATAACGCTCTATGATTTGTTTTTGAGCTGCCATCTGTATCAGTGCTGCTTCTCTCCGTGGTTCGAGAAGGTCCAGATTGGTCCTCAATTCGTCGTCGTTTTCTTCGTCCATGGCTGTTGTGAACCTTATGCTTGGTTTGCCAATCTCCACAGGTATTAAGACTTCTGATCCATAGACAAGTGCGAACAGAGTTTCTCCCATGGCTGTTTTTGAAGAGTTTTTGTATGCCCATAGTACCGCTGGTAACTCATCAGGCCAGTTTCCTTTGGCTTTATCCAGCCGCTTCTTTAGATTGTCTATGATGACCTTATTCGTTGACTCAGCTTAAACATTATGGTATGGCATTGAAGTGATCCGTTTGATTTGCCAGATTTTGAAGAATTCTGTGATTTGCGAGCCTATGAATTGTAGGACATTATCACACACGATCTCCTTTGGTATCCCAAGGCGGCATATTATGTTTCTCCATAAGAAGCTTTTAACTTCCTTTTCACGCACTTGTTTGAACGCTTCTGCCTCTACCCATTTTGTAAAATAGTCAGTTAGCATGAGCAAAAACCGTACATGTCCTTTAGCCGTGGGAAGAGGTCCTACTATGTCCATACCCCATTTCATGAAAGGCCATGAGGATATTATTGGATGCAATAATTTCGCTGGTTGATGCATGTTATTGGCAAACCTTTGGCACCTGTCGCATTTGGATATGAAGTTTGTTTAACCAAAGAATTAGATCCTTTGACTAAAGCTATTTCTAGGATGAACAAGGGTTACTGATAATCAAAGAAATAGAGAGAAACGAGTAATAGACAATATTGCAGAAATATAGAAAAGCAAAGTAGATTGTATTCGAGAATCAGATGTCTTTACAAGCTGTATTCCCCTCCCGTATATAGGAGATTCCTTGATATAATGCACAACTCTTGCTATGATTTCCCATTAATGACTAATTATGACATTAATGGGGCGTTACAAAGGATAACGGTGATTGGGGTACGGTTACATAACGTACGAGTAATCAATTGTGGGTTCTTGAATCTGCCCGTAGCTTTGTCCAGATTCATTTTGACCGTGTCTCTTCCCTGTCTTGATCAGGCTGAGTTTCCCGTGGCTGATGAGCTCGAGGGTTTATTGAATCGTGCCTCTTTTTACCGTACCTCTTCAAAGAATCACATCCAGCTGTCGCATTCTCCTGTGTCCACATAACTGGCTGAGTTGTCAAGAGCAGGCTTACGTGTAAAACTCTTTTTTTTACCAATACAAAGTTCTCGGCCTCTCTTCCATCTTAGGCCAATAATATCTAGCTCTGATTAGGGTTTTCACTAGGGATCTCGCCCCTGAGTGATTTCCACAGTGTCCTTCATGGACTTCTTTCATCACAAACTTCGTTTGGCTAGGTCCGAGGCATTTTGCTAGGGGCCTCCCGAACATCTTGCGATATAATGAGTTGCGAATGAGGCAGCACCGTGCAGCTTTGCGGCGAAGTGCTTGACCTTTTTTCTTGTCTTCAGGTACGGTGTCATTCTGCAAAAAAATTAGAATTTCGTTTCTCCAATCCCAGGTTAAATTATTGAAAGTTACCTCATTTCTATCCTGGTCGATAGCTGAATGGAATAGATGAACGACGATTGCATTGTCCTTGTTTGTTGCTTCCGCGACTGCTGCAAGGTTAGCTAATGCATCTGCTTCAGCATTTTCCTCTCTGGGTATTTGTACTACCTTCCATGTTTTGAATTGTCTCACGAGCTCTCGTGCCTTTTCCAAATATTGTAGCATCCGAGTCTCTCGAGCGATGTAAGTCCCCAGCATTTGATTTACTACCAGTTGGGAATCACTTTTGATCATGATTTGCTCGATTGAGAGCTCTCGTGCAAGTTCTAATCCTTCAATAACAGCTTTGTACTCTGCCTCATTGTTAGTTATAGGGTAACATTTGATAGCCTGCCGTGTCTTTTCACCTGTGGGTGATATTAAGACTATGCCTAAGCCAACACCTTCCATATTGGAAGAACCATAGGTAAATAGGGTCCATAGACTCGGATTAACACCGTTGAAGATTTGTAACTCTCTCTCCACTTTAGGGACAGTGCTATTACTAAAGTCAACGACAAAATCAGCTAAGATCTGAGACTTAATTGCAATCCTAGGCTGATATATTATTTCATGCTCACTTAATTCTATATCCCACTTGGCTAATCTTCCTGATAGTTCTTGTTTATGCAATATGTTTCTTAATGGATACGAGGTCACAATTGTGATTGGATGACATTGAAAGTATGACCTTAATTGCCATGATTAGAGCTAAGGCTAATTTTTTTAGATGTGGATATCTAGTTTCAGCATTTAGTAATGTCTTGCTTACATAATAAATAGGAGATTGTGTACCTTTATTCTCCCTTACCAACACTGCACTTACAGCAATTTCCGAGACGGCAAGGTAGATGTACAACCTCTCCCCCTCCTTTGGCTTTGACAGCAACAGAGGTTTAGATAGATAAGACTTTAGGTCTTTGAGAGCCTGTTGGTATTCTTCAGTCCATTCGAACCGATTTTGCTTTTTGAGAACTGCAAAGAATTTAAAACTTTTCTTGGAAGATTTGGAAATAAATCTTCCTAAGGCTACAATTCTTCCCGTTAGTCTTTGAACTTTTTTTCGTTTATAAGTACATCAGGTATTTCTTCTATAGCTTTAATTTGATAAAGATTTACCTCTATTTCCCTGTTTGATACAAGAAAACCTAAGAATTTACCTGATTCTACGCCAAAAGTGCATTTTTATGGATTCAGCTTCATATTGTACCTGTGTAAAATGTCAAAGGTAATAGAGAGGTGCCGGAAATGGTCTTCCGCTCGTGTTGATTTTACCAGCATGTCATCGATGTAAACTTCCATCGTTTTTCCCTGGAACATCTTGGTCACTAGCCTTTGATAGGTGGCTCTAGCGTANCATTTTAATCTGATTATAACCAGAATACGCATCTAGAAAGCTTAACAATTCATGACCTGCGGTGGCATCAATCATTTTATCTATATGTGGTAATGGGAATGAATCTTTGGGGCATGCTTTATTTAAGTCAGTATAATTTATGCATACTCTCCATTTGCCATTCTTTTTAGGTTTTACCACAGTGTTAGCTAGCCAGTTAGGGTACGTTACCTCTCGTATCAAACCAATCTTCAAGAGTTTATGTACCTCTTCGTCAATCACTTGGTTCTTGAATGGTCCTTGCTTTCTTTTCTTATGCTTGACAAGTACGAAGGATGGATCTTCATTTAGTTTATGAGTTATCACTTCTAGTGGGATACCGGTCATATCTGAGTGGGACCNCCTCGTGCCTATATACACTTTCTGTTCAGGCTTTTGTTCAGACAATGGAACAGCTTCGAGCTCTTCTGTAGTTGTTTTGATGTGCTCGTCTTCCTCCGGTTCATGAATGACGTCCAGTATGGAATCTACATCCGTGTGGTCCAATGCACCTTCTGTGGTAACTTGATTCACCTTCTCGTAAGTATTTTCTTTCATACCTTTTTCAGCAATAATACCTTTCGTACCTATTTGGGTAGTAATTTCTTCCATGCATGTTTGGGCGGTGTTAACTGCTTGGGAGATTCCCTTATCTTTTGATTCTTCCACCTCTACTTTTTTGTTGTAGTGTACCACGGAATTTATATTTCTCGCGGTTTGCTGATCGCCTCTAATTTGCCGAATCCCCCATTCATAGGGGAATTTAATTACCTGATGCAAGGTGGAGGGTATTGCTTTCATGCCGTGGATCCATGGCCTTCCCATGATTACGCTATAAGCCATATCATTATCGATGAATTGGAACCTAGTACTTTTGATCACCCCCTCAGCATAAGTGCTAAGCTCAATTTCTCCTTTTGTTATAACCGTAGAGTTATCAAACCCTGATATGGCTCGTGGCCTTTGGATTACTTGATTCCCGAATAACATTTCTTCCATGACTCATAGCAAAATGATATTGACTGAACTACCTGGATCAATCAACACTTTTTTACGTTAGTGTCATGAATAAGTAAACATATTACCAGATCATCGTTGTGAGGAAGCATTAATCCGTCGATATCTGCATCATCGAAGGTTATATTGTCTGCTTCCAGATTTTCAGAACTCGTTTTCCGTGTGTAATTGTGAACTTTGTGGTCGTTTATCAGACCAATCCGTTTACTTCTTCACCTCCGTGTATCGCGTTGACGGTTCGTTTTGGAGATGGAGGTTTTGGGGGCTCCTGCATGTTCTTCATGTATGCCTGTTTACCTTTTTCACTGAACAATTCTGTCAAATAGCCCTGCTTCAATAATTGCTCTACCTCACCTTGCAAAAATCTGCAGTTCTGCGTCCATGATCATTATGAAATTCACACCAGAGATCTGATTTCCTCTTATTCGGATTCGACCTCATCTCTTTGGGCCATCGAACCTTATCACCCAAATTTCTTAACACTGAAATTAGTTCAGAGGTACTTACATTAAATGTATGATCCCCAATTTGCGCATTACCTCTAGGTCACTGACCTTGATCCCTTCTGGATCTAGATGAAGATGAGCCCGCATCTCTACTTGGTAGTCCATAACCTGACCTGGTGTTTTCGAACCTGGGATGAGTTTCACGTCCCGATGGTCCCATTTAAGGATTGTACCTGTTTTTACATGATCTCCTGTCTGATTCTGAACGCCTGGATCTGGTATAATCTTCCTCTTTCGGACGAGCAATAGTATCTTCTTCTATTCGAAGTTTAGTACTATACATGTTATAAACATCGTTCCACGTTGTAACTGGGAATTCTCTCAAGCTTTCCTTGAGTGTTCTCGTGTCTTCTGATCTTTTGTCATTTAGATTACTTTCAAATGCCATGGCTTCCCAATTATGAGGCACCCTTGGTAGTTTCATTCTTTCTCATTGAAACCTGTCTAAAAATTCACGAAGTAGTTCCGTATCTCCTTGTTTTATTTTAAAGATGTCCTCCATCCTTTTCTCGACTTTTTGCGCACCGGAGTGTGCCTTTATAAAAGAATCTGCAAGCTCAGCAAAAGAATCAATAGAGTTTTCAGGGAGAAGAGAATACCAGGTTAGCGCCCCTTTGGTAAGTGTTTCTCCAAATTTTTGAACCAGGACCGACACAATTTCTTGTTTTGTTAAGTCGTTGCCCTTCACTCTGGTGGTAAAAGTAGTTACATGGTCGCGTGGTTCGGTTGTCCCGTCATATTTAGGTATGTCAGGCATTTTAAACTTCTTTGGAATGGGTGCGGGTGTTGCGCTTGGTTTCCAAGGTTGTTGAGAATATCTATCAACGTCAATGCCTTTGATAACAGGTGGTACTCCAGGAATTTGTTCGATTCGATCATTTTGTTCCTTCACCTGTTTCTGCAAAGTTAGTAATAAATTCCATACTTCAGAGTTATTAGATATACCTGGTCTCTCTTCGAGAGATTCATTAGGAGTATCTCCCCTTCCTGAGTTTTCCAACCCAGATTGAGGATTTTCCATGGTGATGGTATTATTGGGGGGTGGTGTCGGTGGTGCAGGTAATGCTGCCGGTAATCCCCTCGCAAATTCTTTCAAAGCTTGGCTCACATACTCTGCAATCATTTGCTTTACTCGATCTTGTTCCACCATTGATCATTATTATTGGATCTTTCTAGGGATTGTTCCCTTGAACCACGTGGGGTTCTTGAAGGCGATGGAACTGAGGTTCCATTCCTTTGCTGGTTGTTGTCGTTGGAGTTTGACATAGTTCAGAGTATATCGCTTGAAAAGCAAACAAAGATTATCAGATTCCCGGTAACGGAACCAATTTGTTTAACCAAAGAATTGGATTCTTTGCCCAAAGCTATTTTAAGAAGAACACGGATTTCTGATAACCAAAGAATAAGATTATAGTAGGCAAACTTGTAAATGAAAAGCAGTAAGATGCACAGAAAGAAAGTATATTGCAATAGTGGTTCGGGATCCTCCTCTTACAGGTTATATTTTACTCCCTTATACAGGGAATTTCCTAATATAACATTTGCCTTTTTTAGTGATTGAGCATTAATGAATAATAACGACTTCAATGTAACGTTACAATGAATCATCCGTAACTATTGAGTGAATGTTGTGTAACGTATGGATCTCTAATTTGAAGATCTCTGAATCTGCCCTTTATTCTTTCCAAATACATTTTTGACCGTGTCTCTTCATCTCCTCAATTAGGTTCAAACTTCCGTAGCTAATTAACCCGTGGATATGATTTTTCGTGCCTCTTTTCCTCGTACCTCTTCTTAGAGTCCCGTCCAACTGTCGTGTATTCATTGCTCCACGTAGACTACTGAGTCATCAAGATTTGTTACATGTGTGAAACTCTTTTTTTACCAATACAGGTATGTCGGGTCGTATCAGATCATTCAAAGGATCGATCAGGTAGCGTACAAGCTTGAGCTACCGCCTGAGCTGTCATTAGTGCACCCGGTATTTCATGTGTCCATGTTGAAGAAGGTAATTGGAGATCCGTCCATTATTGTGCCGGTTGAGACCATCGAGGTTAATGAAGAACTGTCATACGAAGAAATTCCAGTTTCCTTTTCCTGATAAGCAAGTCCGGAAGTTGAGAAATAAAGAAATTGCCTCCGTAAGGGTGCTATGGCGGAACTAGCAGGTTGAAGAAGCTACTTGGGAAGCCAAGGAAGCGATGAAAAAGAAGTACCCTCATTTGTTCGAATAGCCATGTAGTAGTTTCTATAAAGTTACTTCTTGTAAATTTTGTATCACTTGTTCAGTTAATGTAAAGGTGTTCTATGAAGTTACTTCTATGTTGCTTATGAGGCCACGTTTGGTGTTGTTTTGTGTTATTTTACGTCATTTGATCATATATATATGTTGTCAAGATGTGTTTTGGGGGCTCTCTAACAGGTAGATAGGCCTAGATACAAAGGAAACTCTGCCGAAATTTTTGAAAAGTTTGGGAGTTAGTCAAAATTTGGGAGTTTGATGTGTGCAAGAAAAGAGATAAGTTATGATAAGTGTTTGGGGCGGACTCTGCTTCTCATTCGAGGGAGAATGATCCTAAGCGGGGGAGAATGTAAGGCCCCGAAAAATTTCACTAAGTAATTTAAGGTTTTGTGGTGCCAAGGTAGGCTAATATATTGCGTTTTCAGAGTTTTTGGGTTGAACAGTGCATTTGGGAGTTGAAAATTTTCGACCTTGCCCAGGCTTTGGCCTGGCGAGGCCAGGTTTGTAGCCCGGTCTGGAACTTCGGAGTATCCATTATTTTATCACTATAACCCGACCCAACTTCATTAAATACACGCAATGGGTCATTTTTTAGCAGAAACCTGATGCTTTAGAGTGAGAGACGGAGCCCTAGAGTGAGAAGGTGATCTTCACCAAATCATCCTTCAATTATTACACAAATCTTTGAATATTAACAAGGAAAACATACTAGATCTTCATCCTTGAGGTAAAATTCTACACCCTAACCCTTAATTTCGAATTCTAACTAAAAAATGGGCAATTATCAAAAAAGTTCATGGGTATTGGAGTTGTTATCTTGCTTGCATGTGTTCTCAATGGGTATAGGAACATTGTTGAGCCAAAAATGATAAAGTATGGGTTGTGGGTTGATGAAATCCTCTATAAAAGGACCTTACAGACTTAATGTGCACCTAGTGTTTGATAGAATGCTCAAATGAGCTAGAATCACGATCATATTTCTAATTTTGTTTCAAATTGTTATATTTCAAAAATAGATTGAGGTTGCTAAGAATTCCGGAACATTGTAGAGTTTAAGGAAGTTGTGAGGTATGTATGGATAAACTCTCTTCTTCTTAGAATCTAACCCCCGGTGTTTGAGTATTTGGTGTAAGTTCCTAACTCGATCATACTAAAATTGGCTGCCTTAATGTGTTGTGTTGAAAGATTTATGATCAATAATTGTTCTAAATATTTATCGTGTCATCATGATATTTGATAATGTGTTTGAAATGAGGAATACGAGTTGAGAAATATTAAGAATTCGTGTCAAGAGTCAAATAAAGCTTGCTAACCTATTTTATATGAAAAGCCTCCGTGTGATTAAGATTTTCCAAGATTTTCCCCTTATGTGTGCAATGCCTTATATGATAGGACTTATTAACGTGGATGATACTGTTATTTGAATGTATAAAAACGGAAAGATTTGAATTGTAAGATACGACCAAGTGCCAAGAACGACTTAATAAATGAGTCTACTCGTGCCATGTAATGAAAGATGGGATAGAAATGTGAATTGAGTTAAACAATTGAAAGGATGATGTCTCAGGTGAGATGGCCTAGCCGGCCGTGCCGTGATCGGTTCGCCTAGCCGACCGTGCCGTGATCGGACACCATGTCGCACACATGGTGGTAATTGTGCTGGATTGATTGATGGAAATTGTGGATATGGTTGATGTCTCAAATGAGATGACCTAGCCGATCGGGTCGAGATCGGACTCCGTGTAGGAACATGGTGGTATTGTAGATTGTGGCACATGACACTAAGATTATCAACCTAATAAGATGGAAATTGCATCGGAACTATGTGATCCTTACTTGATGTTTTCGTATTTGTTTGAAGCTCATATTGTACATTATGACTGTTTCCCCTTTATTTCATTGTTCATTCTATTAAGAATTGTGTTTAGTTTTACATACTAGTACTATTCGACAGTACTAACGTCCCTTTTGCCGGGGGCGCTACATCTATAAATGGATGTATGTAGTTCCATAGCAGACAGTGTTGATCGCAGCTAGTGGCGCGCCCTCTTCTCAATTGACTTGGTGAACCCCACATCATTTCGGGGTCCTATATCTTTTGTATCTCATGTTCACCTTCTTATCATATTTTGAGGTATAGTCGGGGCCTTGTTGCCGGCACTTTTGTAGAACTTTATTTTGTATCAACTTAGAGGCTCCGTAGACATTGATGTGGGTTATATATGGTTGTTGGGAAGGTGAATGAATTATGTTGTGATTTGTATTTCTGTTTCACTAAATCGTAAGGTGTATGTGCCTTAAAACATAACAATGAGGTACCTAATGAATTGGCTTAGTAATGTACTTTTATGATCTCCTATTGTCTAATTGATGAAATCGTGTCTTCTCTTGATCGTAAGTGAGTCGGGTAGAATGTGTCTAACAGGCTTGCTCGGCCGGGTTTACTCAGTTGAGCGCCAGTCACGCTCCTCGAGCTTGGGGCGTGACAATGTGATTGGTATTGAGGTGACATACATGCTAGGTGACAGGCGTGTGGGCATGCACCATGTGAATTGGGACATTGTTTCTCCCATGACACTATATAGTGGCCAGAGTTTGTTGAAAATTGTGTTTTCACCATGTGATAGAGTAAATGAGCTATCAATCATGTTAAATATCGTGTTTAGGCTTCATGTTGATGTTGTTAGGACCCACAGTGGTCGTTTCTGGTTGTCATCTCACTGATTTCATTAAAATTCTTTTTTTTTCCTCAGTCATATTCATGCATTCATATCATATCTCAGTCTTAGTTGTTATTATTGACACATCATATCATTGTTGTCGGGCTAGTTTCATGACATTGTGAGCCCGTGAGCGAGACTGGAGAGAGTGATGACTGAGTGAGGCCGAGGGCCTGAGTGAGAGTGACATTATGGGTCGGGTTGCACGCCGCAACATATTATATATATTTACCTTATGGGTCAGGCTGCACGCCGCAACAATATAGTGATTATACTTTATTGGATCGGGCTGCACGCCGCAACAGTACTAGGTCATGCATATTGTGCTTGGGCTGAAGGAGCCCCTCCGGAGTCTGTACACCCCCAGTGAGCGCAGTCGACTATATATATGTATGGATCAGGCTGCACGCTGTAGCGGTTATTGTACAACGTTGAGTGTCTGAGTGTGCTGAGAATTGAGCAGTGAGATTGAGTTCTCTAAGAGTGTGAGTACATGATTCATCTCTGAGATACATGTCATTTGCGTGCACACATGACATACAGGCATAGATATGCATTTTTCCTCATGCTATATAGTATCACGTCATTCATGACTTATTATACACATTGATATGTGGGCATAGAGAGGTATTTTATACTTGTTATTTGGAAAGAAAATGAAACATTTTTATTTATTGTGGAAAGGATATTTGAAAAATTACAATTTTCAAACTTACTCGTATTTTTGGCATTTCGGTAAAAGATTTAGGTTTTCACAGAGATGCTTGAAATGCATGACCACTTTCTGGAACTATGAACGAGCTGTGCATTTTTACTTCTGAGATACCTCTTTTATACTTGTATTATGTTGTTATGAACTGTTAGTGAGATATTGATACTGAACCCGACCTAGTGTTAGCTCGTCACTATTTTCAACCTAAGGTTAGGTTTGTTACTTACTCAGTACATGGGGTCGGTTGTACTGATACTACACTTCTGCACATTGCATACATATGTTGGCTGTTGAGGTTGATGTATTCAATGGGAGCTGGATTGAAGATGTACATGCGTCCCGGTTGGGGCTGCCTCTTGTTCGTGGTAGCCTTAGATCTATAAAACTTTGTTATGTACTTTTCAAACAGACTATGTATTTATTTCATTTCAGTTTTGTAAACTCTATTCCTAGAAGCTCATTATTTGTACTACCAGTCCTTGGGAAATGTATAAAAGTAAGATAATTCTCTTTACCTTATTGTCTTGTTAATATTATTGGAACCGGATAGTCATTAGTTGGCTTATCTAGCGGTTTGGGTTAGGTGCCATCACGACTAGTGGTTTTGGGGTCGTGACAATTGCATCATTTAATAATATTTTATTATTTTAAAATTATATACTCATTAATATAGGTACACGCGCAACACCCACACACTAAAACTAGTTTGTAAAATGACCCTAGCCCCTAGGATAGCAAGGGAGGATATCATTCTCCCCTCTCGTCTGAAGGGGCCCTGATTTTACTTTGGGCTCATTGTCCTTTTAACCGGTAGTTTGCCACTGTTGATATTATTATACCATTCATTTGGATTAATCCACTATTAACCATTTCAATGACAGAGGATACAACTTCTGGTCCATTAACATGTCACAACCCAAAATACCTAACATGTCGTGATGGAGCCTATCGTGGAATTAGGCAAGCCAACATTCTCAATATGCTTTCATAGTATATAACAGAAGTGAGCTAAAGCAGTTAGACTAACAGAAGGTTTATATAATCACGGGGTAAAGACCCAAAACACAAGTGCGGAATAATAGCCCGACATCAGGGTGTCACTAGGTCATGAGAATCTAACAACAATCTAGAAGCCAATACAAGATAATAAGATGATAAGAAGGAGGAACAAGGACTACGAACGTCGGCATCTACTTCGTAAGTCTCCGAAAGTCAGCCTGCACAGGAACTAAGTGACTGCTAGAACCGTACACACCTGGATCTGCACATGAAGCACAGGGTGTAGCATGAGTACAACCAACTCAGCAAGTAACAAAATTAAATAAGGAACTAAGAAGCAGTGACGAGCTATGAAAATACAGTTCATTTCAAAAGTTTTCAATAAAGAGTGAACATGCTTTCAAATCCAGTAGTTTAAGTCAAATAAGTTCAAGCTCATGTAAAACAGGTATGAATCTTCCAGAATTTCCCAACAAAAATAAATAACAACTAAGTGCAACAATAAATAAAAGCAAGTACAACCTCTCAAGGCAACATTCACTCAACTCATCTGAACAGCTCATACTCTCAGCTCTCAGTCCTCAATATACACTCTCAATAGGTACCTGCCTTCACTGGGGGTGTACACACTCTGGAGGGGCTCCTTCAGCCCATGCACTATATTGTTGCGGCGTGCAACCCGATCCATAATATATAAATATATATAGCTCGAAGGCTTGTTGCGGCGTGCAAACCCGATCCATATACCTCACATAGCTCACAACTCGGCACTCAGGCCCTATCTCATTCAGTAGCCTTTGTAGCCTCTCGGGCTCACAAAATATCACAATAATCATCCCAAACAGAGAATACCACAAGCAACCAGAAATGAGGGAGAGCTGAGGTATAATACACAAGTAAGACAGTGACTGAGTACAAGATAACAATTAGCAGTCATTTCAATAAGTATTCGACCGTTGTGGGTCCCAACAATTATATCATATGGCCTTAGCATGGTTTCTAACATGAAAGGCAGTCAATTACTCAAAGCAAGGAGAAACAAGTAATAATAATGGACTTTTCGACTTTACAGTCTCACGGGACGGACCAAGTCTCAATCCCTCACGGTGCACGCTCACACGCCCGTCACCTAGCATGTGTGTCACCTCCAAATATTCACATCATACCAATTCTCGGGGTTCCATACCCTCAAGACCAGATTTAAGAATGTTACTTACCTCAACAACGTAAAATCCTACTCCGAAATGCCCTTGCCTCTCGAATCAGCCTCCAAATACGCTGAATCTATCCAAAATTAGTACAACATAATTAAAATAGGCTAAAGGGATCAATCCCAAGAGAAAACTACTAAATTAGAACCAAAAATCCGAAATCAGCTCAATCCGCCCCCCGGGTCCCACGTCTCGAAACCCAACGAAAGTCACAAAACTCGAAAGCCCATCCACTCACGAGTCTAACCATTCCAAATTAATCAAAATCCAACCTCAATTGCCCCTCCAAAACCCCAAAGTTCACTCTCCAATTCCCAAGTCCTAAACCCCCAAATTTCCAACTCAAATCCAAAATAGGTGATGAAGAAAGCCATAAATTCACGAAATTTAGACCAATCTGGGTTAGAATTAGTTACCCCAAAATTTTACTTGAAAATCATCGAATAATCGCCTCCCGAGCTTTCCAAAATCGAAAATGAAAGTCCAACCCTCGAGCTGAGGTTTTTCTGCCCAGAAATACCGCACCTGCGGTCCTTTTGTCTCTTTTGCGACTCCGCACTTGCGGAATTTCCATTGAAGGTGCGGATCTCACTTAATCCCCTAGATTCCACATTTGCGATCACCTACTCGCACTTGCGAACCCTGCCCGCTTCTGCCGTTCTTCTCACTCAGCCCTTTTCCGCATCTGCGACTTCCCTTCCGCATCTGCGGGCTCGCAGATGTGCTCATTCCTCCGCACATGCGCTTCCAGTCCAACCCAGCCTTGGCCGCACCTGCGACCTCCTCTTTGCTTCTGTGGGGCCGCACCTGCGTACTTCCCAGTGCAGGTGCGAAATACCAGACACCAGAAAACCAGCAGTGCGTAAGTCCAAAATTTCCTTCCGATAGGCATCCGAAACACTTCCGAAGCCTCTGGGACCTCAACCAAACCTACCAACAATTCATATAACCCCATGTGAACTTAGTCGATATCTCAAACCACCTCAAATAACATCAAAAACACGAATTACACGCGGATTCAAGCCTAATGAACTTCTAAACTTCCAAATTTCACAAACGATACCGAAACCTACCAACCACGTTCGATTGACCTCAAATTTTACACACAAGTCAAAAATGACACCATGAACCTACCCTAACTTTCGGAATTCTATTTTGACCCCGATATCAAAATTTTCACTGCCGGCCAAAATCGTCAAAATTCCAACTTTCGCCAATTCAAGTCTAATTCTACTACGGACCTCCAGATTGCATTCCAAATGCGCTTCTAAGTCCACAATCACCTAACGGAGCGAAGGGAACCATCAAAATTCAAATCCGAGGTCGTTGACACACAAGTCAACATCTGGTCGACTTTTCCAACTTAACCCTCCAATTAAGAGATTAAGTGTCTCAATTCACTCTGAAACCACTCCGGACCCGAACCAACTAACTCGGTAAGGCATAATACAGCTGTAAATCCCAAAAGAAGCAAAAATAATAAAAACAGGGCTATAACTCTCGAAACGACTGACCGAATCATTACATAACAAAAGAAACTTCTAAAATTTGTGCATAGCCATAATGGTAAGACGAACACCATGTTGAATTTTCCTTTTTTGAGTTGTCATAGTTAGCACATAGTAGCTCTGGCCCACTTTAACATATTAGTCATATCCTATTAACCATTGGTAATGTTTTGTAGACTTGGATCAACAACTCATCTGAACATCCTAGAAGGAACTTCTGAAATCAGTGCATCGTCATATTAGTAAGGTAAATACCACGTTGAATTATCCTTTTTTAGTTGTCATAGTCAACACATAGTAACTCTGGTCCACTTTAACATAATAGTCATATTCATTCTATGAACAATTATAGTTTGAATAGAAGAAAATGATCCTATAAAAATTTAATGTGTTTTATTTAATGATATTTTGTGTTATACTCTTTTTATTTTCCATGAAAAAAATTATATATAACTAAAAGAATATTTTAATGAGTCATAAAACCGATCTTCCCCCAAGAAACTATGGGATTTGAAGTCATAATACTGCAATTTGGATTGTATTTTCCTGGCCACTAGAAGGTGCTCTTAGAAACGTATGAAAAGTATTTATGAAATGAATAGATAATATATTTTAAATTAACTTCATTTTACGAAATGAATGCACAAAATGAATAATTAAAAGTTAGTCTTTATTGGGAGTGTGTGAACAAAGTCCCACATAAAAAGTAGAAAAGAAAAATAAGCTACTTATAAAGAGTTGGATATTCTTAATGTTGTGAGGTCTTTTGGGGAAAATCGTGCGGGGTTGGCCCAAAATGGACAATATCACACCATGTTAAGAGTATTTTTAAAACGTTTTTGCCAAACAAATGGTATCAAAGCCAATAATTAGCGGGACTATGTAGATAACAGCGTGTGGCATGGGGGCCCGACTTAGTGCCTTTGTCCGTCTACGAGGTTTACGACCTTTACCCATATCTTTGAAGATTCATACACAGCTTTTGGCTTCGGTGACCGCAAATACTCAAGATTATTTGGGTGGAACACGGTATTCTCTAAACTAGCTCATAAATGACGATGAGTCATGTGGAACTTAGTTCAAGGGGGAGATTATTGGGAGTGTGTGAATAAAGTAACACATGGAAAGTTGGAAAAAAAAAATAAGTTACTTATAAGGAGTTAGGTGCTCTTATTGTTGTAAGGTCGTTTAGGAAAAATGGACGAAGTGCTTGATCCAAAGTGGACAATATCACACCGTGTTAAGCCAAACAATCTTTATGTAGGTGGATGGACAAAAGTTGATAAATTCATCTAGCATGGAAATGGGAAACCCTTAGTATGTTCAAAAACCTTTTTATTCAACTTATTGTAGAAAAAAATTATATACTATCCTTAAAAGTTAAAGTAGAGTGAACGAGAATAGGTTAGAAATTTAAGAGATACTATTCACAGAAAATATCATGGGAAAAATAAGGAGCTTTTATACCAGAAAAGACATGTGAAAAACTTCGATGAGTTTTCAAAAACCACTAATTTTTAGTGGTTATTAATTTCCTATAACTAACATAAATATAATGACTTTTAGTGGTATTTATGAATACAGTAGCAAAAGTCGTCTAAAAAATAGGGGGTTACAGCTGTACGCGATTGTATTCACATGTATTCACGCCATATATTTATGAATACAGTAATGACAATCACCTTAAAAATAGGTCTGCCCGGCAATCTAATAACGGAAATAGGACAAATTAGCATGATACACTCATTATATAACTCAACAAAATCAATTCTAACACACCTCATTATCAACCAATTAATTAGAATAATTTTTCAGTTGTATATAACTGTTGTGTTTAGTGTGTTTCAATATTTATTTTTTACTGTTGCATTCATCAGATTCAATGTTTGTATTTACTGTATTTACTATTGTGTATTAAGTGTATTCAAATGAATTTGTATTATTAGTATTTTAGTTATTCCCAATACATGTTATTACTGTTGTATTCAGTATATTTCATTTGTTGTATTCACTATATTTTACTATATTTTAAAATTAAATATATTCATTGTTTAATTCTGTTCTATTTCAATATTTCTATTCAATGTATTTCAATATTTATATCTTGTATTCATGCATACTATGCTTACAGTATGCATGAATACGGGTGTATTCAGCCGTATTAAAAAAATACTAACATTCGAAATACATAAATACATGCAAAAAAATATATTTATATAAAAATACAATGTGTTTGAGTGAATTTGTATAGAATACAATGTATTTGTATCATTGTACGTGACTAAATAGCAAAGAAGAAAAGAAAGTTCATCGGAGATGGCGTTTTCCGACCAAGCAAAATACTGTATATATTGTATTAAAACTAAAAATGAAGACGGGCGAAAACCCCGGCCCTCAAATCTTCTCTAGCATAGAAAATATTGCAGTATCCGTCGTTCATGTTCCAGTACCCATGCTCTACTCGGATTATTGCGACATCATTTTTGCTCCCCGTGGAGTGGCCTAGCCTCAGAGCGACGAGCCTTCCTTGCTAAGGAGGAATCTGATTTTGAAGAAAAGGTCTATCTTTCCCCTCTTTCTCCTGACACTTTAGAAGTATTTTCAAGTGCAGTAACTCTAGAGGATTCAGCAAGAGAATTCTCGATTAAAAACAGGTATTTTGCTCGAAGAGAGAGAGAAGGAAGAGAGAGCTTGCTCGAAGATAGAGAGAAAGAGAAAGAAGAAAAATAATGAGAGATAATCATGTGTTAATTGAAAGAAAGAGTAATGAAAAACAGGAATAGCGTATTTCACACCTCAATAGTAGTATATACCATAAATACCTATTTTGCTATAAAATATTAAAGGTGGCTATAGAAAATATTATTTTAAAATAATTTTGGTTTATAATAAATAGGATGTATACCTTGCTATATGAGGTAAAATTTCCAAAAACTTATCTCGAGTGAGAGTTGGGCCTCAACTCGAGTTTGTAGTGCATGTATATGGGTTAGTTAGTTGGACATTTTTGAAGTTATATTTTGGCTCTGCTTTAGTTTGTAATGCATGTATATGTGCTAATTATTTGGGCTTTTCAAAAGTAAGAGTTGGGCCTCTGCTTGAGTTTGCAATGTATGCATATGGTCTAGTTAGCTTTTCATGTAGAGTAAATCTCACTTTATAGTAAAAATAGCACGGGCTAGTCAGTTTTCGGACTGGTCATTCAAAAATAACCAGCGTTTGCCAAGTTATTGAAAGGTAGCCACTATTTTTCTGCAATAGAGACAGGTCCAGCATAATATAATGCTGAAACTCCAACACGCGGAAAGTTCCATCATAATATACTAGAGATTCGAGCACCTGTGTATGAACTTCTAGCATATTATACTGCACCGGTATACTTTGCTGGAATTCCAGTATATTATATTGGAGTTCTAATATACTTATGTTGGAACTTCGTTATATTATGCTGGAGTTCCAGTATACTTATGCTGGAACTCCAGTATATACTGGAGTTCCAGAATACTTATGCTGGAATTTCAGTATAATATACTGGAGTGATTTTCGGCTTTTGAACAGTGTTTTCTGTCAGATTTATCGTTACATGAAAAGTGGCTAAATTCTGATTACTTTTGAAAGTGTGGCTATTTTTGAATGACCACCTGTAAATCTGTCTATTCTTGAATTTCTCCCCACTTTATACTCATTGAGCCCAAACTATTTACTCTTTTATACCTAAGCCCAAAGAATTTACTTTTTGTCATGACCCAAGGGGTCATTTTATAAAATCAGACTTCGTTCCATGCTAAATAACCATAAAAAGATTAAAATCAAATACCTCAATTTACGTGCGCAGTCCGAGTGTGAAACTGGAAAGCTTTTATGTGAAAATATGAGAAATAGTGATTTTTAGAATTTAAATTTGATATAAGTTGACTTTGGACAACATTTTGAGTAAACGGACCCGGATCTGTGTTCCAACAATCCCGAGAGGTCCGCAGTAAAATATGGGACTCGGGCGTATGGCCGAAAATGAATTCCGAGGTCCCAAGCCTTAGAAATCTATTTTTGAAAGAAATTATTTTGCTGAAATGTTCATGAATTTAAGAAAAGAAGTAATGCTAAAAATTATTGGTATCGGGTCCGTATTTTGGTTTCGGAACCTGGTACAACTTTGATATGATATTTAGAGGTTAACTGTGAAATTTGGTGAAAAACGGAGTTCGTTTGACGTGATTCGAACATCCGGTTGAGAAGTTATGAACTTTAAGAGTTTTTGATGAAAATGATGAGTTTTGAGGTTTTATTCATAGAATTACATGTTATTTTCATGATTTTATCGCACGATCAAGTCCGTATGATATTTTTAAACTTGCGTGCATCATTTGTTTAGAGCCCCGAGGGCTCGGGTGAGTTTCGGATAGGCCACAGAGTGTTTTACACTTAAAAAGAGTTGCTGGTTTTCTGGTTTGCTGGTGCCCAGGTTTTTAATGTTATGTGATCGCATAGGTAGGCACGCGATTGCACAGTGTAGGCTCAAGGGGGTCCCCAGGTTGTGCTATGCGAACGCAGCACCAAGGACGTGACCGCAATGCTCACCCAGGCGAAGCTATGCGATCGCACCCCCAGCTCTGCGATCGCGAAGAGTTAAACGGGCCTGGGGGAGGGGGAGGTCAGTGCTCTATGCGATCACACCCTCCCTCTCGCGGTTCACCATCTCCCATACCCTATGCGATCGCAAACTATTTCCGCGATCGCATAGACTTTCCGCCCAGCTATATAAATACTTGTTAAAAAAACGGGCAGAACCCTTTCTTCTCCAAATTTTCGAAGTTCCAGCCCTAAAAACGATTTTTCTTCAGCAATCTTCATCCTCAATTCATAGGTAATTAATTTCAAACCTTGTTCTTTCAATTTCTTACTATTTTGTATCACTTTTAAAGGAAAAATAAAGGATTTTCATGGTAAAAATCTAGGTTTTGGGTAGAATTAGGGAGTTTTGTAAAAATCAAATTTTTATATCAAATTAAGGTCGGATTTCAAAGCTAATAGCATATTTGGGATCATGGGTGAATGGGTGAACGTAATTTGGTCCGAACCCCGAGTTTAGACCAAGCGGGTCCGGGGTCGGGTTTGGACTTTTTTTTGAGAAAACTTAGGAAAAATTATATTTTTCAATAAAGTTAGTTCCTTTAACATTAGTTAATGATATTATTTTAATTTCGATTAGATTCGAGCAATTTAGAGGTGAATTCAAAGGAAAAAGCAATAATTGAGCAGTGAGTGGCATGCGGAATTGAGGTAAGTGTTTGGTCTAACTTTGGCTTGAGGGAATAGGACTCCCCACTTGTTTGTTATGTGAAATGAATGGGTGTGGTGTATAGGTGTGGTGACGAGTATCTATGCACCACCCAAATTAATTGTTAAACATGATTCCCCTTCCTGTTCCCAACTTAATTGATTATTGTACTAAATGTTATATGTTCATTATTGCTTCTATGACTATTTTTCCTTGTTGATCTGTTGTTAGATATTGTTGTGATTATTTGGAAAGAGTTTTGGTTGTTTGAGCTGGTTTCCTTGTGATATGTATAATGGTTTAGAGGTTTTTTATTATTTTTACGAATTATATATATATATATATATGCACACACATTCCTGGTGGTTTTGTTTTGATAATATTGAGGAAGTTATGAGAAATGTAGTCTAACTATTTCGTAATTATTGTTGTAAGTGTGTTAAAAATGTTGGTTGTTCTCTTGAGTTTATCTTAGTATATAAAGATTGAGCTGGATTGACAGTGTTACGGTGTTTATTTATATTCTGGTTGGTTTTATTGTGAAATGATATTGGTTAAAGCTTACGAGCTATATGATTTTTTGTTTGAAATTGTGGAAATAAGAGTATTGTGAAAGGCTTGGCCTGAATTGTGAAATTTTTATTTTATGAATAAATTGATATGATATGTCTGGTGAGAGCGGGTTGCACGCCGCAACAAGGAGTGATAAGGGTGGACAGGTGGGATCGGATTTCACGCCGCAACAGGAGCAATAAGGGTGATATATTTAGGGAGGAGAAATAAGGGAGGACTGGTGGGAGCGAGTTGCACGCCGCAACAAGGAGCGATAAGGGAGGACATTTATATTTTTACTAATTTTCAAAGAAAATAAAGATTTGAAAAGCTAAATTTTTATTTTTACTGTTTTGTCTTCTTGAAAAATCAAAGATTTGAAACTTCCTATTTTATATTACTATTTTCATATTTTGGCACTACTTTTATTCAAAGATAAAGTTTGAAAACTTGGAAATTGTAGAAGATTGGTTATAGCTGAGGCCTGAAAGAGGCGGTTGTGTTACTTTATTATTGTTGCAGTATTTG
>ML436943.1:0-63565 GCA_005239525.1 Nicotiana knightiana | reverse complement strand
CAAGAGATTGAATCAGTCCTTGTCAAAAAGTTTGGGGAAACACTTACCAAAGGAGCCCTAACCTGGTATTCTCTTCTCCCTGAAAATTATATTGACTCTTTTGTTGAGCTTGCAGATTCATTTATAAAAGCGCACTCTGCTGCACAAAAATTTGAGAAAAGAATGGAAGACATATTCAAAATAAAACAAGGAGACAAGGAACTACTCCGTGAGTTTGTAGACAGGTTTCAACGAGAAAGAATGCAGTTACCTAGGGTGCCTGATAATTGGGCAGCCATAGCATTTGCAAGAAACCTAAATGATAAAAGCTCAGAAGCCACGAGACGGCTTAAGGAAAGTCTAAGAGAATTCCCTGCTACAACATGTAACGATGTATACAATAGGTATAGTACTAAACTCATAATAGAAGAAGATATCATTGGTCCGTCGAGAGATGAAGATCATTCCAGATCCAGACGTCCTGAATCAGATAGAAGATCAGGTAAAAATAGGTAGGATCCTTACTTAGGAGCCTCGGGACAGGATATTCATCCTAGGTTCGAAAACACTAGGTCGGACTATAGACCACAAGGAAGAGACGTAGTCTCATCCTCATCTAGATCCAGAAAAGATCGAGATGAACGACCTAGAGTTAATACTCAAATTGGGGATCATACCTTTAATGTAAGTACTACTGAACTTGTCTCAATATTGAGGAACATGGGAGATAATGTTAAGTGGCCCAAAGAGATACGGTCAAATCCAAATAAAAGGAACCTAGATCACTGGTTTGAATTCCATAACGATCATGGGAACAAAACTGCGGATTGCAGATTTTTACAGGGTAAAGTAGAAAATTTATTGAAACATGGCTATTTAACAGAATTCTTTAGTGATAAAGGTAAACAGGCATATATGAGGAACATGCAGGAGCCCCCAAAGCCTCATTCTCTAAAATGAACCGTCAACGTGATACACGGAGGTGAAGAAGTAAACGGAGTGGTCTGCAAACCATCAACATGATACACGGAGGTGAAGAAGTAAACGGAGTGGTCTGCAAAACAACCACAAAGTTCACAATTACACATGGAAAACGGGCTCGTGGAAATATGTAAAAGAACGATATAACCTTCGATAATGCAAATATCGGCAGATTAATGTTTGCTCACAATGATGCTCTGGTAATATCCTTATTTATTCATGACACTAATGTAAAAAGAGTGTTGATTGATCCAGGCAGTTCAGTCAATATCATTTTGCTAAGAGTCGTGGAAGAAATGCTACTGGGGAATCAAGTAGTCCCAAGGGCACGAGCCATATTAGGGTTTGATAACTCTACGGTTATAACAAAAGGAGAAATTGATCTTAGCACTTATGCTCAGGGCGTGATCAAAAGTACCAGGTTCCAATTCATCGATACTGACATGGCTTATAACGTGATCGTGAGAAGTCCATGGATCCATGACATGAAAGCAATACCCTCCACCTTGCATCAAGTAATTAAATTCCCCTCTGAATGGGGAATTCAGCAAATTAGAGGCGATCAGCAGACCGCAAGAAATATAATCTCTGTCGTACACTTCAACAAGAAAATAGAAGTGAAAGAATTACGAGATAAGGGAATCTCCCAAGAGGGTAACACCACCCAAACAGGCATGGAAAAAATTACTACCCAAATGGATACGGAAGGTATTATTATTGAAACAAGTATGAGAGAAAATACTTACGAGAAGTTGAATCAAGTTACCACGGAAGCTGCATTAGACCACACAGATGCAGATTCTAGATCGGACGTCATTCATGAATCGGAGGAAGATGAGCACATCGAAAAAACTACGGAGAAGCTCGAAGCTGTTCCATTATCTGAACAAAAGCCTGAACAGAAAATGTATATAGGCACGAGCCTGGGCCCCAGTCGAAGAGAATAAAAGAAAGCAAGGACCATTCAAGAACCAAGTGATCGACGAAAAGGTACAGAATATCTTGAAGATCAGTTCGATACGAGAGGTAACGTACCCTAAATGGCTAGCGAACACCGTGGTAGTACCTAGAAAGAATGGCAAATGGAAAGTATGCGTAGATTATACTGATTTAAATAAAGCATGCCCTAAAGATTCATTCTCATTGCCACATATAGATCAAATGATTGATACCATAGCAGGTCATGAACTATTAAGCTTCTTAGATGCATATTCTGGTTAAAATCAGATTAAAATGAATCCCTCAAATGAGGAAAAAACTTCCTTCATTACAAACAGGGAGACTTACTGTTATAAAGTTGTGCCTTTTGCCTTGAAAAATGTTGGAGCCCTCTATCAAAGGTTAGTGACTAAAATGTTCCAAGAACATCTTGGATGGAAGTTTATATTGATGATATCTTGGTAAAATCAACACAAGCACAAGGCCATTTCCAGCATCTCTCGTATGGAATGCAATCAGGTAAATTTTTGGGTTTCCTCATATCGAACAGAGGAATATAGGTAAATCCCGCTCAAATTAAAGCTATAGAAGAAATACCTGATATTTTAACGAATAAAAAGGAAGTTCAAAGACAAACAGGGAGAATAGCAGCTTTGGGAAGATTTATTTCTAAGTATTCCGAAAAAAATTTTAAATTCTTCTCAGTTCTCAAAAAGAAGAATCAGTTCGAATGGACTGAAGAATGTCAGCAAGCCCTCAAGAATCTGAAGATTTATCTATCGAAACCACCACTGCTTTCAAAGCCAAAAGAAGGGAAAAGATTGTACATCTACCTGGTTGTCTAAAAAATTACAGTAAGTGTAGTACTGGTAAGAGAAAAAAAGGTAAACAATCACANTCTAGAAAATTACGACCATATTTTAAATGCCACCCAATCACCGGCGTGACTTCATATCCTTTAAGAAATATTCTGCATAAACAGGAATTGTCAGGGAGATTAGCCAAGTGGGCCATAGGATTAAGTGAGCATGAAATAATCTATCAGCATAGGACTACAATTAAGTCTCAAATACTAGCTGATTTTGTTGCTGACTTTAGTAATAGCATTGTTCCTGAAGTAGATAAAGAGCTACAACTTATTAACGATGCTAATCCAGGCCTATGGACCCTATTCATCGATGGTTCCTCAAATATAAAAGGTGCCGGCTTAGGCATAATCTTAATATCACCCACTGGTGAAAAGACACGGCAAGCTATCAAGTGTTATCCTATAACTAAAATTGAAGCAGAGTACGAAGTTGTTATTGCAGGGCTCGAACTCACACGGGAGCTCTCAATCGAGCAAATTGTGATCAGCAGCGACTCCTAACTGGTAGTAAATCAGATACAGGGGACTTACATCCTCGAGAGACTCGACTGCAACAGTATCTTGAAAAAGCACGAGAGCTCGTGAGACAATTCAAAACATGGAAGGTAATGCAAATACCTAGAGAGGAAAATGCACAAGCAAATGCATAAGCTAACCTCACAGCAGTCACAAAAGTAACAAATAAAGACAATGCAATTGTCGTCCAACTATTTCATTCAATGATCGACCAGGACAGGAATGAGGTAACTTTCAACAACTTAAACTGGGAATGGAGAAACGAATTTCTTAATTTTTTGCAGAATGGCACCGTACCTGAAGATAGGAAAGCAGCTCAAACACTTCACTGCAAAGTTGCACGGTACTGTCTTATTCACAATTCGCTTTATCACAAGATGTTCGGAGGACCCCAGGTAAATGCCTCGAACCTAACCAAACGGAATTTTTGATGAAAGAAGTCCATGAAAGACAATGTGGAAATCACTCAGGGGCGATATCCTTAGTGAAAACCCTAATCAGAGCTGGATACTATTGGCCTAAGATGGAAGAAGAAGCCGAAAACTTTGTATCCAAATATGATATGTGCCAAAGGTTTGCCAACAACATGCATCGACCAGCGGAATTATTGCATCCAATAATATCCCTATGGACTTTCATGAAATGGGGTATGGACATTGTGGGACCTCTTCCCACAACTAAAGTACAGGTACGATTTTTTTTCATGCCAACCAACTATTTTACAAAATGGGTAGAGGCAGAAGCATTCAAACAAGTGCGAGAAAAGGAAGTTAAAAGCTTCTTATAGAGAAACATAATATGCCGCTTTGGAATACCAAAGGGGATCGTGTGCGATAGTGGCCCATAATTCATAGGCTAGCAAATCACAGAATTCTTCGAAAGCTGGAAAATCAAACGGATCACTTCAACACCATACCACCCCGTGGCTAATGGTCAGGTTGAGTCAACGAATAAGTTCATCATCAATAATCTAAAGATGCGGTTGGATAAAGCCAAAGGAAAATGGCCTGATGAGTTACCAGCGGTATTATGGGCATACAGAACAACTTCAATAGCCACGGGAGAAACCCCGTTCGCACTTGTTTATGGCTCAGAAGCCTTAATACCTGTGGAGATTGGTGAACCAAGCATAAGGTTCTCAACATCCATGGAGGGAGAAAACGATGACGAATTGAGGACCAATCTGGACCTGCTCGAACCACGGAGAGAAGCAGCACTGATACGTATGGCAGCTCAAAAAAATCATAGAGTGTTATTACAACCGTAAAGCTCATCTCAGGTACTTCAAGATTGGGGACTTCGTCCTCAAAAAAGTTTTTCAATCAACGAAAGAAGCAGGCGCATGAAAGCTAAATCCAAACTGGGAAGGACCTTACAAAATCTGAGGCATAGCTGGGAATGGCGCCTATGAGTTGGAAGCTATGGACGGCAGAGTTCTACCAACAAGCTGGAACGCCATCCAACTAAAGAAGTATTACTTCTAAGGAAAGAATACCCACCGTCAGGTATCACAAGTTTGATTTTATTTTGTACATTTAAAAATATTAGTAAATTTTTTAGATGATAGGCATAAAGCTAACCCATCACCAGATGATGATATTAGACCAACAAAGACGCGAGGAAATACAAAAATTCCTGGTCTAGGGTTACACTTTCTGATGGACGTTTTAAAGGGTTAAGCAGTCATCATCTAAAAAACTATATACCTTCGGGTCCGGAATGTTTTTCCTTTTCAGGAAAAAGGATCTCAAGGAAGGAATAATCAAGTGCTTGAGATCTCATTCTTCAAAGCTCAAACACTTGGGGGACTATACAGTATGGAAGGCTAAGACGAAGAAAAGAAGACTATCCGAAAGTCAAAATCTCGGGACTGAAGACCCATCTACCCAACGAGACAAGTAATACGAGCAAAATCGAAAGAGATCAAAAGAGTCATCCAAATGAAAAAATCCAAAACCTTCGATCATGTTCAGGTTGAAAGGCAAAATATTAGTCACGAGAAAGAAATGTACATCTTTATACTTATTCAAAGTTGTTGTAACAAAAACAGTTAGGGGTAAAATATCATCATCAGTGTTCTCATTTAAAAAATTGTTATCAAATAAAACAGTTATGGATGAAAGATCTAAATCCTTGTATTTGTTCAAAAACTGTTATCAAATAAAAACAGTTACGAATAAGAAAACATTTCCCTCGTACTTATTAGAAAATTGTTTCCAATGAAAACAGTCGCGGGTAAAAAACCCCAATCTTATTAGAAAATTGTTTCCAATGAAAACAGTTGCGGGTAAAAACCCCAATCTTTATAAAAGCTGTTACTAGTAAAAAACAGTTGTTCCCTTGTATTAATATCGAAAAACTGTTACCTATGAAAAACAGTTACGAAATACAAGAGTATATCAAATCTATTAAACAAAAACAGTTGCAACATGAGTTTTAGACGATAATCAAACACGTGTAAAATGTCATGGAAGTTCAAACAAAAAAGTTTCCTCGGAAAAATTCTTAAACATGTGAAAAATTCCTATCACTCTATTGCATTATCATGAAGTTGAGACATCTTCTTCATGTCAATTATAAAGGGCCCTCTTCCATAAATTATGCCTACTACAAAAAGGCACACATTTAATATGACACCGTGCCTATTACAAGGTACGGGTAATCTAAAGCATTCTACATGCAAAACTCAGAGGTAAAACTAAAACCTCAAAAAATGAAGCATGCAAAAGACTTAAAGAGTGAAACAGAGACTCACCAAAAGTCATACTACCATTAATATATTAAAACGGCTAAGTAAAAACTAAGTATTAACTTATACTTAGCCGTGTAAAATTTTTATATACATTGAGGTGCCCATAAGTTGTAATTTGGGGACTTTAAAGAAATCCAAATTTACCCCCGATGGGACTAGGGGTAACTACCAATTGAGACAAAGAAAAGAAAAGAGGGGTGAACCAACTAAACTTCTTCAAGAGGGGGGTTGACTTCACTGGCAGAAGGAGCGGGAGCAACTAGGGATGAAGAGACATGAGAGACTGGAGTCTCACCATCAAGTGAAGAAAGGTTATGACCTTGTTGAGCCTTCTCCATAGCTTCCTTAGTTTTAGCTATTTAAGCACTAAGGTCGAAACCCTCTTGACTCATTTTCGTCAATGTGTCAAGGCTTGAATTCATATACACCCAGCTCACGTCAACAACAGCCACCTCTTCAAGATCTTCATAATCCCTTGCCTATAATTGAAGCTCAGCTCTCAATCCATCCCTCTCCGCCTCCGCAGCTTCATGTGCGACCTTTAACGGTACAATCGACTCCTCTAGACTTTGAGCTTTATCTAAAGCCTTAAGAAGGTCCTCTTGAGTACGGGTGAGTGATTGCACGAGCTCGCTTGAGTATTCCTCCATGTGCCCCAACAAGTTTTTAAAGTCTCTAATCTCCTCTAAGGCGCGGGACAGCTACTCAGCAAACGAGGACTCCAGAACACTCTTGTCTTTATCAGCCTGACTGGAAGAAGCCTTCTCTACTGCCATGAGCCTCATTTGTCGCTTCAAGGTACTATTTTTCTCTTCTAAGGCATCCATGTCATTCCTTAGGCTATCATACTATGCTTTCCAATTATCAGCATCGACCTGCAACTCTTTTGTCTCTTGGTCCGTGTTTGAGATCCTCTTCATGAGCTCCATGCCTATAAGATTAATCTACAAGAAATAAACCAATCAGATATGGTAAATTTCATATAAGAAAATGAAAGAGGATAACCTACATCAGACCTTCAAACAAGTATGCACGACCTCATTGGCCCGTGTAAGAGCGTCGTGCCTGGCTAGCTTGGCTTTCTCAGAGGGACTTATCAAAGGCTTGAGCCATACTTTGGGCTCACCAGTTTTTTTGAAAATATTCCCCTCAACTGGAACATTTATTACCACCTGCCGCATCTCTCTGCTGGAAGACCCTACTTCCCCAGCGGAAGGCATGGAAGTAGGCAGAGATGAAACAACAACAGGCACGGAGGGCTGAGGAGCTAGAGAAGCCACGGGTAAGGCAGTAGGCACGGAGGGTTGAAGAGTTGAGGAATCCACAGACAAATCAACATCAGAAGTCGTAATAGCCAAAGGAGCAGATGAGACAGCTTCTCTTAAAGAAGTACGAAAGACAGCAGTCAAAGGGACATCGTCAGGAGCAAGTTCAGAACCTTCATAGAACAGGCAATCCACAAACTTATGAATGGGGGAATGTGAAACATCTTCAAGGGTAGAGGGCTCAACCACATACACGGAAGGCAAGATCAAAGGTGTAAACTCATCATCCGAAACCACCCTCCTTCTCCGTGGCATGTGTACTAGAGCACCTTCTTCTTCTTCTTCTTCTACGGAATGAGACTCACCAATATTCCTCTTAGAGGAAGATGAACCAACCATAATTTCTTGGGCATGAGCCAAAGAAATATTCGGGATAGAAGAAGCAGACACCCCACGAGCAGAGAACCCTATCAAAAGGGAAAAAGTTAAGCGACAAAGAAAGAAAAGACTCGAGTAAGGAAGCAAGAACAAAAGCTTCACTTACCGTGGGTCTTTACATGCCAACCATACCTCCCAGCGAGGTACTTCCAAGATCTCTCTTCTAAAGGAGCAACAGACAACAATTTTTCTACCCAATCACGGATACCGGAGACATTCTCAACAGTATCCATGATTGCTGAGAGAAGAAGAAACAGTTATGGTGTTAGTAAAACATCTCAAGTCAGAACGAGAAAAAGTAAATAGATGTGAGCTAAAGCATACTCACGTGCGCGATTCCACTTCTCAAGGAAGGGAAGATTTTCTTCACCCACTAAACCAACAGTGGGTACAGCAACATACCGGAGGTACCAACCCCTATCCTTATCATCTCCAGGGGCTACCAACACTCTTTTGCTCCTAGCAGTAAGAGTAAAAACCCCTTCACGAAATGAGGAAGGATAGTAGAGATGAATAAGATGGTTGAAAGAATAATGAACTGAGGCTAAAGAAGCTAAACTCCTAAGACATGCGACAACTGGCCACACAAGTGGACCAACTTGTCCTAAGTAGATACTGAAAAAATGGCATAATTCAATTTTGACTGGGTCAATGGGAGTTCTAAACCGGGGAAGCTTTTATGTGAAAATGTGTTGAACTGTTGAATTTATGATAATTAATGGAATAAAGTTGACTTTGGTCAATATTTTTGGTAAACGGACCCAGACACGTAATTTGACGGTCCCGGAGGGTCCGTAGGAAAATATGAGACCTGGGTGTATGCCCGGAATCAAATTCCGAGGTCCCAAGCCCGAGAAATGAATTTTTAAAGAAAATTATTTTCTGAAAATAAGAAAAACTTTTAAAAATGAACTTTGATGTGAAATATGCGTTACCGTGCATGTATTATGTTTTCGGAGCCCGTAACAGGTTTAGTATATGTTATGTGAGTTATCTGTGAAATTTGGTGTAAAACGGACTTGAAATGACGTGGTTCGGATCGAAATTGGAATATTTGAGCTTTATGAAGTATTAAGAAAATTCCATGAGTTTTGAGGTTTAATTCATCATTTTGATGTTATTTTAGTTGTTTAATCAGTCGAATGAGTTCGTAGGATGATTTTGGAAGTCGTGTGTATATTTGGTGTCATTCTGAGTAGTGTAGGTCAGTTCGGCACGTTGTTAGCGAAGTCTAGAAAACTTAAAGTTCCTAAGTTTGGTTCTCGGGGTTTGGGGGTGTGATTTTGAGTTTTAGCATTGTTTTGGGTGTTCCAAAGGCTTGAGCGAGTCCGTGTTATGATATGGGACTCATTGGTATATTTGGACTAGGGCTCGGGTGGGCCAAGGTTCCTTCCGGGCACCTAACGGGGCTAAAAGCCAGCAAACACGGCTGCTTGTGCACTTGTTCTGGTGTGACTCAAGGTGCGGTTGCCCAGTCGCAGGCGCGGGACCGCTCCTGCGGTCCCCAGCATCGCAGGTGCAATCACCCAGTGGCCTGGCCAATCATCGCAGGTGCTGAAAATTTTCCGCAGGCACGGACCCAGGCTCCCCAGCCCATTTCCGCAGGTGCGGAAATACTGTGCAGGCAGTGTGTTTTATATACAGGTTTTAAACCCATTTTTCTAATTTCTTTCTTCTTCCTTGGGCGATTTTCCTCCATTGTTAAGGGCTAACGACCTGGTCTTCTAAGGTAAGTGAACTCTACTCGAAAATTAGCTTCATGCATGGATTCAAGCTTAATTAAATACATAAATTAGTACAAAAAATAAAGAATTTGGGTAGTAACCTAGAACTTGTGATCATTTGAGAATTTTCTATGAAATGGCCATGAAATCAAGTAAGAATTGTATATTATTGATCCTTAGGCTTTTGGTGAGTGTTCCCTTCGAGAATTATTGGAATCCGAGCGAGCGGGCCCGGGGTCGAATTTTGTTATTTTTGGAAGAATGCATGGAAATGGGTAATTAGGCTATGTAATTAAATTATTGAATCATTATTGATATACTTGAGTTAATTATGTCTAGATAATACCATTCCGGTGTTGAATTCCAAAGGAAAGGCGGTGTTAGAAGGTTGATTGCTATATTTTGGACCCGAGGTAAGTGTCTTGTCTAACTTTGGTGAGGGAATAGGTATTGTATGATATGTGTTAAGTGTTTATAATGTTCAATGCATAGGTGAGGTGACGAGTACCTATGCATTGTGTGTCAAGCATGCCCGTGAGTCTATTTTCAATAAAAACCTTATTATTACTTCTATGTTCGTTATAATATGCAATTATCTACACTTGGAAGTTGATTAATGTTGAAACCTCTGGTTGATGAACTCATTATGTATTGGTCCGATTGAGAACCCAATTGTAAAGGGTAGATTTGAAATGATTGGTTATAGCTGAGACCTTGCCGGGCAATCGTTACAATATTGACTGATACTTTCCCCTTGCCGGGTGATTTTGAATTGTATTTCTACTATGTTGTATTCCTTGTCATTAATATTGTCATTGTTTTGGTGAGGAAGAGTGTAAAAGCATGAAGGATGATGTCGTGCCATATTTTATATTATTATGAACGAGGGGACATTCCGTGCCACGCTTATACCGTTTTTGCATGAGGGGACATTTTGTGCCATATATTTATATTATTATGCACGACGGGACATTCCGTGCCATGTTTATATCGTTTATGCCTGAGGGGACATTCCGTTCCGTATTTTATATTATTATGCACGAGGGGACATTCCGTGCCATGTTTATATTGTTTATGCACAAGGGGATATTCCGTGCCATATTTTATATTATTATGCACGAGGGACATTCCGTGCCATGTCATTATTGTTTATGCACGAGGGGACATTCCGTGCCATATTATATTATTATGCACGAGGGGACATTCCGTGCCATGTTATTATTGTTTATGTACGAGGGGACATTCCGTGCCATATTTTATATTATTATGCATGAGGGGACATGTCGTGCCGTATCTTTTCACTGTTTAACTTGTGTTGTCAATTCCCGTTATTATTTTTCAGATATTATAAACTGTTGTTTTCGTTTCCGTCATTTCAGTATTTGCTATCTATTACCCCCAGCATGTTCTTCCCTGTAATTGTATTCTTGTTTAGTTTCTGCTATACTATTGAACCACATAGGTACATTTTTTTGCCGTGTCCTAGCCTCGTCACTACTTCGCCGAGGTTAGGCTCGGCACTTACTCAGTACATGGGGTCTGTTGTACTGATGCTACACCTGCACTTCTTTATGTTGTGCAGATTACACAGCCGGACCCGGTGGACATCATTAGTGGGAGTACAGCTCATCCTAGAGGCTTCAAGGTATTCCCGTTGGCGTTCCTGGGCCTTGGCGTCTCTCCTATCCCTAGTTCTTCATTTCTTTCTTGTATTTCCTCTAGTTTTCAGAGACAATCATGTATTTCCTTTCAGACTTTGTATTTAGCACCCCTATAGACAGTTCGTGAGTTATCGACTCCAGGTTTTGGGAAATTATTGCGACGTTGTATTATGTTGTCTTTACTTAGTTTTGAAACTATATTTATTTCCGCTGTTAGTTTGTGAAATATTTTTAGCTTATTCTATTAATTCGATGTTATCATGTTAGATTAAATTTACATGTTGGCTTGTCTAGTGGGTTCAACGTTAGACGCCATCACGACCCGATGGTGGGATTTCGGGGCGTGACAAGTTGGTATCAGAGCTCTAGGTTGCTTAGGTATCACAACTCATGGACAACTTAGTAGAGTCTGAGGGATCGGTACGGAGAGGTCTGTATTTATCCCCAGAGGCTGCAAAGTTAGGATGACTCCACATTTTTTTTTCATCTCTGTCGTGCGATATGAATTCTGAGTACTGATTCAGTTTCTATTGTATTCTCTCACAGATGGCGAGGACGTGTGCTTCCCTTGGTTCCACTCAGCAGCCCGACACTCCTACTACAGCTCCTACGAGGGGTCGAGGTCGAGGATGAGGCTATGCTAAAGGCCGAGCCCGGGGCAAGGCTCAAAGACCCTCAGGTCGAGTCTGACGAGGAGGTCCCAGTTCCGGCAGTCCCAGTTGGACCAGCTCAGGTCCCAGAGGGGTTCATAGCTACCCAAGTGCTTCAGGACGCTCTTGTTCGTCTAGTCGGACTCATGGAGAGTGTAGCACATGCGGGTTTTCTTCCTACTGCACCACCCATATCTCAGGCTGGGGGAGGTACCCAGACTCCTGCCACTCGCACGCCAGAGCAGCTAGCTCCACAGTTTCAGACTCCAGCACCTCAGCCAGCCGGAGTAGCTCAGCCGGGTATTGCAGCACCGGTAGCAAACGGAGCAGCTATGTCAGCAGATGCTTTGTGGAGACTGGACAGGTTCACTAAGTTATTCAATTCTACTTTTACTGGTTCACCATCAGAGGATCCCCAGGATTATTTGGATAGCTGCCATGAGGTTCTTCGGAACATGGGCATACTGGAGTCCAACGGAGTTGACTTCGCTACTTTTTGGCTATCTGGCGCAGCCAAGAGTTGGTGGAGAGACTATTGCTTAGGCAGACCAGCTGGGTCTGCACCCTTGACTTGGACAAAGTTCTTAGAGGTATTTTTGGGAAATTTCCTTCCCATTACTCAGAGAGAGGACCTTCGGAGGCAGTTTGAGCGTCTCCAACAGGGATCTATGTCAGTCATTCAGTACGACACCAAGTTCATCATTCTAGCCCGACATGCACTTATGATACTTCCCACTGATTGAGAGAGGGTTCGGAGATTTATTGAGGGATTGGCCCAGCCCATCAGACTTCAGATAGCTAGAGAGTCAGGTACTGATGTATCCTTCCAAGATGCGGCCAATGTGGCCAGGAGGATTGAGATGATTATGTCACAGGGTGGTGGTCAAGGGGCTGACAAAAGGCCCCGTCATTTCAGTCATTTTGGTGGAGCCTCATCTAGGGGAAGGGATTCTTCAGGCAGAGTTCATCCTCCCAGACCCTATCAGTCGGCACTTCAGGTAGCTCACAGTGTACCACCAGCTCCTATTGGTGCACCATCAGCACCTATCAGTGCACCGCCGCTTCATAATTTCCAGGGTGGTTATCAGGGTCGACAGGGCCAGTTCCCGAGTCAGCAGCCACATCAGTAGAGGCCTTGTTATACTTGCGGTGGTTTGGGGCATATTTCCAAATTTTGCCCCCCAAGGTCCTGGTGGGTCTCAGTATCAGGGTTCCCGTGACATGGTTCCCGTGTCAGGCGTACCCCCACCCCCTCAGCCAGCTAGGGATGACGGTCGGGGTGCTAGAGGTAGAGGTCAGACTCATAGAGGTGGAGGACATGCCACGAGAGGTAGAGGTCAGGCCGCAGTAGGTCGACCCAGAGTTGATCAGATTGGAGGGGCTCAGCCCCGGTGCTATGCTTTTCCTGCTAGGCCTGATGCCGAGGCTTTTGATGCAGTTATTACATGTATAGTTTTAGTTTGCGGCCGAGAGGCTTCGGTGTTATTTGATCCGGGTTCTACATTCTCCTATGTGTCTTCATATTTTTCCCCTTATTTGAGTATGCCCAATGATTCCTTAAGTACTGTTGTGCATGTTTCTACACCGGTAGGTGATTCTATAGTGGTAGATCAAGTCTATCATGCTTGCTTAGTAGTCATGGGTGGTCTGGAGACTCAGGTAGATCTTTTGCTTCTGGATATGGTTGACTTCGATGTTATATTAGGGATGGATTGGTTATCCCCCTATCATGCTATTTTGGACTATCATGCCAAGACAGTGACCTTGGCTTTTCTAGGGGTGCCTGGTTTGGAGTGGGAGGGAACTCCTAGTCATTCTTCTGGTAGAGTTATTTATTATATGAAGGCTCGGCGTATGGTCGGAAAGGGTTGTTTGGCCTATCTGGCATATGTTCGTGATTCTAGCACCGAGGTTCCTTCCCTGGAGTCGGTGCCCGTGGTTCGTGAGTTTTCAGAGGTTTTCCCTGATGATCTGCCTGGTATGCCACCCGACAGGGATATTGATTTTTGTATTGAGTTAGCTCAGGGCACCCAGCCTATTTCTACTCCGCCGTATCGTATGGCCCCGCCAGAGTTGAAGGAGTTGAAAGATCAGTTGCAGGATTTGTTGGATAAGGGCTTCATTAGGCCTAATGTCTCTCCTTGGGGTGCCCCAGTTTTGTTTGTCAAGAAGAAAGATGGCTCGATGAGGATATGTATTGACTACCGGCAGTTGAATAAGGTTACTATTAAGAACAAGTATCCTTTGCCGAGGATTGATGATTTATTCGACCAGCTTCAGGGTGCTTTAGTGTTTTCCAAGATTGACTTGATATCTGGTTACCATCGACTGAGGATTAGGGCGTTCGATGTCCCTAAGACAGCTTTTCGCACTCGTTATGGGCATTATGAGTTCTTGGTGATGTCATTTGGGCTGACGAATGGCCCCGCTGCTTTTATGGAATTGATGCACCGAGTGTTCAGGCCTTATTTGGACTCATTCGTGATTTTTTTCATTGATGATATATTGGTATACTCTTGCAGCCGAGAGGAGCATGAGAAACACCTTAGAGTCGTCCTCGAGACTGAGAATAGTCATTTGTATGCCAAATTCTCCAAGTGTGAGTTCTGGTTGAGTTCAGTTGCCTTTCTAGGCCATGTGGTATCGTCAGAGGGTGTTCAGGTGGATCCCAAGAATATTTCAGCAGTCAGAGATTCGCCTAGACCCATCTCAGCTACAGAGATCTGGAGTTTCTTGGGCTTAGCAGGTTATTATCGCCGGTTTGTGGAGGGTTTTTCATCCATTGCAGCCCCGATGACCAGGTTGACTCAGAAGAGTTCCCAGTTCAGGTGGTTTGATGAGTGCGAGGGGAGCTTTCAGAAGCTCAAGACAGCCTTACCACGGCACCAGTGTTGGTTTTGCCCACAGGTTCAGGATCATATACCGTGTATTGTGATGCTTCACGGGTTGGGCTTGATGCAGTTTTGATGCAGGATGGCAAGGTTATAGCCTATGCTTCTCGTCAGTTGAAGGTCCATGAGAAGATCTATCCAGTTCATGACTTGGAGTTAGCAGTTGTTGTGCATGCATTGAAGATTTGGAGGCATTACTTGTATGGTGTGCCATTTGAAGTGTTCACGGATCATAGAGCTTACTGTATTTGTTTAAACAGAAGGAGTTGAACATGAGGCAGAGAAGATGGCTAGAGTTGCTGAAGGATTAGGATATTACCATTCTTTACCATCCGGGAAAGGCCAATGTGGTGGCCGATGTTTTGAGCCGGAAGTCAGCTAGTATAGGTACCTTTGCCTATTTATCAGTTGGAGAGAAACCTCTTGCTTTGGATGTTCAAGCGCTAGCCAACCGATTTGTGAGATTGGAGGTTTCTGAGACTGGCAGTGTTTTGGCCCATATCGTGCCCGTTCTTCATTATATGACCGTATTCGGGCCACGTAGTATGATGATCGCCATTTATGTGTTCTTAGAGATAGATTCAGGCACAGGGATGCCAAGCAGGTTTCGGTTGATGCTGAGGGAGTATTGAGGATGCAGGATTGTATTTGTGTACCCGATGTCGATGGCATTCGTGAATTGATACTACAGGAGGCCCTAGTTCCAGGTATTCTATTCATCACTCACCGCAAAGATGTACCAAGACTTGCGGCAACATTATTGGTGGTGTAGAATGAAGAAGGATATTGTAGCTTATGTAGCTCGGTGTTTGAATTGTCAGCAGGTTAAGTACGAGCACCATAGACCTGGTGGTTTGATGTAGCAGATTTATCTTCCCGAGTGGCAGTGGGAGCGTATCACCATGGACTTTGTATTCAGCAGAGAAGTTGGCGAGGATCTATATGAGAGAGATGGTTAGTTTGCATGGTGTGCCCATATCCATTATATCATACCGAGGTACTCAGTTTACCTCCCATTTCTGGAGAGTATTTCAGCAAGAGTTGGGCACCCATATTGATTTGAGCACCACATTTCATCCCCAGACGGACGGGCAGTCAGAGCGTACTATTCAGATTTTGGAGGATATGTTGCGAGCTTATGTTATTGACTTTAGTGGTTCATAGGACCAGTTCTTGCCTTTAGCTAAGTTTTCCTATAACAACAGCTATCAATCGAGCATTCAGATGGCTCCGTATGAGGCGTTGTATGTAGACGGTGTCGGTCTCCAGTCGGGTGGTTTGAGCCAGGAGAGGCTAGATTGTTGGGTTATGAGTTAGTCTAGGATGCCTTGGACAAGGTGAAGATCATTCAGGATAGACTTCTTACAGCTCAGTCCAGGCAGAAGAGTTATGCGGATCGTAGAGTTTGAGATTTGGCATTTATGATAGACGACCAGGTATTTCTTCGAGTGTCGCCCATGAAGGGCGTGATGAGATTCGAAAAGAAGGGCAAGTTGACTCTTAGGTACATTGGTCCATTTGAGATTCTGGACAGGGTAGGAGAGGTGGCCTACCGACTTGCCTTGCCACCTAGTTTGTCAGCCGTGCATCCAGTAGTTCACGTGTCTATTCTCCTGAGGTATATTGCGGACCCATCTCATGTACTTGACTTCAGCGGTTTCCAATTAGACCAGGATTTGTCTTATGAGGAGGAGCCAATAGCTATATTAGCCAGGCAGGTTTGTCAGTTCAGATTGAAGAGTTATCCTTTGGTTCGTGTTCAGTGGAGAGGTCAGCCTGTTGAGGCAGTAACTGGTAGTCTGAGCCCGATATGCGGAGCTGTTATCCCCACCTTTTCCCCGATTCAGGTACTTTTCTATGTCCGTTTGAGGACGAACGGTTTTTTAGGGGTGGAGATTGTGATGACCCAAAAGGCCATCTTGTGTAATTTAGCAGAAAAATTGTGTTTCTAGGCCCCGAAAGCCTCCATTGATCTCACCTCGATGTGCGTGCACAGCCCGAGCGCGTAGCCGGGAAGCTTTTATGTGGAAATGTGTTGAACTGTTGAATTTATGATAATTAATGGAATAAAGTTGACTTTGTCAACATTTTTGGTAACGGACCCGCACCCGTGATTTAACGGTCCCGGAGGGTCCGTAGGAAAATATGGGACATGGGTGTATGCCCGCAATAAAATTCTGAGGTACCAAGCCCGAGAAATGAATTTTTAAAGAAAATTATTTTCTGAAAATAAGAAAGACTTTTGAAAATGAACTTCGATGTGAAATCTGCGTTACCGGGCCCGTATTATGGTTCTGAAGCCCGGAACAGGTTTAATATATGTTATGTGAGTTATCTGTGAAATTTGGTGTAAAGTCGACTTGAAATGACGTGGTTAGGATCGAAATTGGAATATTTGAGCTTTATGAAGTTTTAAGAAAATTCCATGAGTTTTGAGGTTTAATTCATTGTTTTGATGTTATTTTAGTGGTTTAATCAGTCGTATGAGTTCATCGGATGATTTTGGAAGTCGTGTGTATATTTGGTGTCATTCCGAGTAGTGTAGGTCAATTTGGCACGTTGTTAGCGAAGTCTAAAAAACTTAAAGTTCCTATGTTTGGTTCTTGGGTTTTGGGGGTGTGATTTTTAGTTTTAGCTTTGTTTTGGGTGTTCCAAAGGCTCGAGCAAGTCCGTGTTATAATTTGGGACTCGTTGGTATATTTGGACTAGGGCTCGGGTGGGCCCAGGTACCTTCCGGGCATCTAACGGGGCTAAAAACCAGCAAACACAGCTGCTGGTGCACCTGTTGAGGTGTGACCGCAGGTGCGGTTGCCCAGTCGCAGCTGCAGGACCACTCCTGCGGTCCCCAGCATCGCAGGTGCGATCACCCAGTGGCATGGCCAATCATCGCAGGTGCAGAAAATTTTCTGCAGGTGCGGTCTCCACTCCGCAGGCGCGGGCCCAAGCTTCCCAGCCCATTTCCGCAGGTGTGAGATTTTTCTCGCAGGTGCGGGGCCGCAGGTGCGGAATCACTGTGCAGGCAGTGTGTTTTATATACGGATTTTAAACCCATTTTTCTCATTTCTTTATTCTTCCTTGGGCGATTTTCCTCCATTGTTAAGGGCTAACGGCCTGGTCTTCTAAGGTAAGTGAACTCAACTCTAAAATTAGCTTCATGCATGGATTCTAGCTTAATTAACTACATAAATTAGTGCAAAAAATCAAGAATTTGGGTAGTAACCTAGAAATTGTGATCATTTGAGAGTTTGCTGTGAAATGGCCATGAAATCAAGTAAGAATCGTGTATTAATGATCCTTAGGCTTTGGGTGAGTGTTCCCTTCGAGAATTATTGGAATCCGAGTGAGCGGGCCCGGGGTCGAATTTTGTTATTTTTGGAAGAATGCATGGAAATGGGTAATTAGGCTATGGAATTGAAGTATTGAATCATTATTGATATACTTGAGTTAATTATATCTAGATAATACCATTCCGGAGTTGAATTCTAAAGGAAAGGCGGTGTTAGAGGGTTGATTGCTATATTTTGGACCCGAGGTAAGTGTCTTGCCTAACTTTGGTGAGGGAATAGGTATTGTATGCTATGTGTTAAGTGTTTATCTTGTTCAATGCATAGGTGAGGTGACGAGTACCTATGCATTGTGTGTCAAGCATGCCCGTGAGTCTATTTTCGTAAAAAACCTTATTATTACTTCCATGTTCGTTATAATATGCAATTGTCTCTACTTGGAAGTTGATTAATGTTGAAACCTCTGGTTGATGAACTCATGATGAATTGGTCCGATTGAGAACCCAATTGTAAAGGGTAGATTTTAAATGATTGGTTATAGCTGAGACCCTTGCCGGGAAATCGTTACGATATTGACTAATACTTTCCCCTTGCAGGGTGATTTTGAATTGTATTTCCACTATTCTGTATTCCTTGCCATTGATATTGTCATTGTTTTGGTGAGGAAGAGTGTAAAAGCACGAAGGGTGGTGTCGTGCCATATTTTATATTATTATGCACGAGGGGACATTCTGTGCCATATTTTATATTATTATGCACGAGGGGACATTCTGTGCCATGTTTACATTGTTTATGCACGAGGGGACATTTCGCCATATTTTATATTATTATGCACGAGGGGACATTCCGTGCCATGTTTATATCGTTTATGCAAGAGGGGACATTCCGAGCCATATTTATATTATTATGCATGAGGGAATATTCCGTTCCATGTTTATATTATTTATGTACGAGGGGACATTCCGTGCCATATTTTATATTATTATGCACGAGGGGACATTCCGTGCCATGTTATTATTGTTTATTCACGAGGGGACATTCTGTGCCATATTTTATATTATTATGCACGAGGGGACATTCCGTGCCATGTTATTATTGTTTATGCACGAGGGGACATTCTGTGGCATATTTTATATTATTATGCACGAGTGGACATTCCGTGCCATGTTTTATATTATTATGCACGAGGGGACATGCCGTGCCGTATCTTTTCACTGTTTAACTTGTGTTGTCAATTCCCGTAATTATTTTCAGATATTTTAGACTGTTGTTTTCGTTTTCGTCATTTCAGTATTTTCTATCTCTTACCCCCAGCATGTTCTTCCCCCTAATTGTATTCTTGTTTAGTTTCCGCTATACTATTGAACTGCACAGGTACATTTTGTTGTCGTGTCCTAGCCTCGTCACTACTTCGCCGAGGTTAGGCTCGGCACTTACTCAGTACATGGGGTCGGTTGTACTGATGCTACACCTGCACTTCTTTATGTTGTGCAGATTACGCAGCCGGACCCGGTGGACATCATTAGTGGGAGCGTCTTTCAGCTCATCCTAGAGACTTCAAGGTATTCCCGCTGGCGTTCGTGGGCCTTGGCGTCTCTCCTATCCCTAGTTCTTCGTTTCTGTCTTGTCTTTCCTCTAGTTTTTAGAGACAGTCATGTATTTCCTTTCAGACTTTGTATTTAGCACTCCTATAGACAGTTCGTGAGTTTGTGACTCCAGGTTTTGGGAAATTATTGCGACGTTGTATTATGTTGTCTTTACTTAGTTTTGAAACTATATTTATTTCTGCTTTTAAGTTGTGAACTGTTTTTAGCTTGTTCTATTAATTCGATGTTATCTTGTTAGTTTAACTGTACACGTTGGGTTGTCTAGCGGGTTCAATGTTAGACGCCATCACGGCCCGATGGTGGGATTTCGGGGCGTGACAAATTATTTCTTGAACAGCCATATTTATATTTTTTGGGTTATAATTGCAATAACTTGTCCATAATAGCCCACATGTGCATAATTACCTTATTTCACAAGAAAATGACCTTTTATTTTTTATAATATTAAGTAATTATTTCATGCATAAATATCATTTTTTATCATTTAATAACTAGTTTTACGAATTATATACCAAATTGATTGGGTATTTAACAAATAACCACTTTTAATTTCGGACCATAGCCCAAATTATTATCCCAGCCCAATTAGAATCACAACCCAATACCCAAACCCCAATTCTTCTAACCCGCCCCAACTCCAGATGGAATCCTGGCCGTTGATCTCAGAAGATGAACGGTCCAGGATCCATTTTTTAATTACACCAAACGACCCTAAACCTAATCATTTTCCCAACTCCGCCACCCCTAAATCCCCTCTTCCTCTCTTCTCTATCAACCTCCCCTTAACCCTAGCCCACTGTCACCTGAACCCCCTTTAATCCATGTGGTTCCTCTTCGATCTTAGGTCTTATTTGGCCTTCTATCTTTACTGGTGGTATGGTTTTTATGTTATTTGATGGAATCTCGAAGAGATTCGACACAGACTTGGCTTCAGCCCTTCATTTTCTAGATGAATGTGCTTGTGTTCATCTCTATGTTTGTGAGTGTTGTTATCTTCATGTTTATGGCTCAAATCTATGGTTCCAAACCAGATTTTTTTCCCATCTCTGTCATTTTTAAAACCCTAGTCTCTTGCTACTCGAATCTGTTCAAATCCTTGTAGATCTGAGATAATTTTTACTTTTATTTGATATTTCTCTTTAAAAACTTTCTGTGTTCTCTTATTATTAACCAATTTTTTTTATCATAAGCTAGGGTTTCATCCCTTTAAATTTCTGCAAAAATATTGAATTTTTTTCTAAGTGTTTAACTCTAGTTTTCTTTACTTGTTCGACTGATTCGCATGTCTATGTTCTAAACCCTAGGGTTTCTTCTTATCTCATTGATTTTTTCAAAATTTTTCCGTTATTCTTTAATTAACAGAGATTAATTGATTTTATTTGACTAATTAGGGTTCAAAATTATATTATTCAGCTAAGATTGTTACTTTCTGTGATTTTTACCTATTTCCTTATTTGTGAAACATAAATTGGTAGTACTTTCCTTAATTATGCTACTGATCGGATTTCTTGGTTCTAATTTATTCCAACCGACTTATAAATGGTATATGCCTTATTTCTTACCTTATTTAAACCCCAATCTGAGTTGTTAATTGATTCTCCCCAATTTAAGGGGTCTTTCCCGGTTTCTGTTGAGTTATTTGATTGAGTTTAGCCCTAATTAACGGGTTGATTTTACTTATATGCCTTATTTATGAACTCTAATATTCTCTGCTTTATTTTTTTTACCCTGCTATGTGTTATATAATCCCTCTCTTTCTGATATTAAAAACACACGAACACACTCATAAAGATACAGAATAATACACACACAAACTCTTACTCACACACACTCTCCATTGTAACTATTTCTGTTACTTGTGTTTTCCGCACTGTCTAGCCGGCTGAAAGGCAAGCCTAGACTATTGGATTCAACTTGCCTTCACCTTCATTCTTGCTATCTTTTAGCTGGTATGCCCATATTTCTATTATCATGTTCTCTTCTATATGCTATGTAGTCAGTTTTATTATGAATTCCAATATTCTTCTATTTTGAAGTCTGATTCCTAACCATCTTTTTCATTAACCACTATGCCTTAGTTCTTACTATCTTATGTTGTTCCATGTAATAATAGTTTATTTCAGACATCAATGCTCCTGTTTGCTATGTATTTCATATCTATCTCCTTCTCAACTAGCGTGCCTCCATTCCTATCCTGTTCTATGTGCTGATAATTTACCTTAGCATGTTCCTGATCAATTCATGATTTATGTGTCCTTCTTTCAACACTAACGTGCTTAGATTTCTGCTACCTTTTCTGTATGGCTGTCTGATTAGTCATTTTAACTTCAGCATGTTTCTCTCTGCTAAATACATCTCTATATGATTCCACCTAGAAATAGTTAATAAACAAAGTCAACTTCAGCAATGTGAAAACCTTGTTTGACTCAATTGTGACCCTGTTCTGCATATAATTCAAGTGTTCCTGCTCTTGTTCTGACTATTGGTACCCATGTTTGAACCAATCTGCTAATATGTGGTTCTGTTCTGTATGCGATCTTGTAATTTATTTCTGTTCACTTCTAAAATCCAAGCTATTTTTTTCTAAAACTATCTCCTACCATTTTTTCAACTCCTACTCTTAGATATCTAGAGTCCTGCACCTCCAGTGTGAGCACTGCCTAGGATTTCATGAGACTCCTCCGAACACTGACGCACTGGGGCTGGCTTTTCCAAACTTGTTTACAAAAAAACTTTTTCCTTGAAAAGGTTCTGGTGTGAGCACTGCCCGGGGTCCCTGAGGCCCTTGGGAACTTTGACACACCAGAAGCCATTTGGTGTATTATAGACTATTGGTGTACCTCAGACTTGCTTGAAGGCCTGACTTCCCGGATTGACATTGGGCTTGCCAAGGTTCCCTATAATATAGTGATTTTCATTATATAATTCATTTGTATTGGCCTGTAATAACAATCTTTGTAAAACAAATATAGGGTTATTAGTAAAAGCTGGGGAGGGACTTTATATGTATATATTTTTTGTTGGGTTCGGGTAAAAGTCATGCCTATAGGGTATTTTGATGATGATTTATATGCGAAATCATGCCCATATGACTTATCTGATTCTTTGAAATCCTGAATTTTCACATTTGCATCTTAGAAATCCTGCTTCTAGGTCGTTATCAATTCTGCCTCAAGTACCATATTTTCAAAACCTCTATGTGTGCATTAGAAATCATGTTTCTAGGTTATTTTATTGAACTCACTTGGCAATTAGTTGACACCTTCATTTGCCTAGATATCATGCCTATAGAAAACACATATAAAAAAATCAGTTTTGATACTTAGACATCATGTATATAGGAGATAAGTGTAAAAACAACTTCAACACTTAGATATCATGCCTATAGAGAAAAATGTATGAAATCAGTTTCTATGTTCAGATGCCATAATGCTTGTAATCAGTTTCAGCACATATAAAACATGCTTATAAGATCTAAAAGATGAAATCTTCCTATTAAAATCAATCACTGGTTTATAATCATGGTCTGGTTAACAATTAGATATCATGTCTATAGGATTCTGTCTGGTTATCACTTATGAATGCCTGTGGGATAATTAAAATCCTGTGTTAAAATTGTGATTTTTTTTCCTGCTTGAAACGTGCTCAGATTCTGTATTAACAAAAAATCAGCAGGCAAATTTATAGGTATTTGCTGCCTTCCTTAATAAAGCTGCTATATATTCTGTTTATGCTCATTTAGATATCATGCCTATAGGACTCCTAAATCATTTAAAACTATTTGTTTGAATAAGCGTGCAATTATTTGTCTATTTGTGGAGGTAAATATGAGCCCGTTTAATTGCTCCTTATGTGACAATCCCATATGATTTTTGTTTGTCTCTTAGTTTTCTCCTTTTAAGCAACATAGGTGAGTCTAGAACCACCTTAAAATACAGGTCCTAAACACCTCCAGGGCCATAGGTAAGGGACGGGTAGCGCACGCATAGAATACGTACCAGATACCATTAGAGCACTTAGATGATAATTGGAAAGGGGAAGGGTAATTGGGTAGTAAAGGAGATGATGACCTGTGCGCTAATGCTACGGTGACACCTCTATTTGAGAAAGGTTACCGAGTATTGATAGAAGTGATCCTATAGGCAAATAAACTTAGAACCCCCTTTATTCCCATTTTAAAATGATCTCTATTTGTTTAAATTGCTTTATGACTAATTCTATTAAATTGATTTTGGCCGGGACCCACCGTTGTGGACCTCGAGAGGTGCCTAACACCTTCCCCTCAAGGTAATTTCGAGCCCTTACCCAATCTCTGGTAAAGTAAATTGGGTTATGAGTTATTTAATTTAGGTGCCCTAATGCACATTAATCCGTTAGGTGGAGACTCTTCAAATTCCATACCCCGTCCAAAAGGGAAATAAGTTGTCCCAAAATGTCGAAACCCGGGCTCCGCAAGGAAAAAGAGGGCACGATAGCATGTTGACTTTGCTGGGGATAATCCTTAGGCTCTTACCATAACGAACTTGCTTTTTGTGGAGTAGTGTTTAAGCATGCTTTATTCTATTAATATGTGTGCATTGTTTCCCTTTCCCGCTTTATGTGAATCTAATTGCCTATTTTCAAGCATTTATGATTTCTTTTTACTATGGAAACTAACTTGTCTCTTTTTTTTCTTTATTAAACGCCTTTTCAATTATTAAATACAATGTGCAAATACGTGAAAACATGATATTTATTGTTGCATAAATCATGCTCAACATCATATTCCACTCATGCGTAATCAATCCTATAGCAACATTTGATGAGTGTTTGCGCTCTTCCTATATATCACCCTTTAAATTCGGAAAGGCTTATTTTCGGTAAAATTAGTCGATCAGCGGTGCAGTCGACGGTTCCGTTACATTCCCCCTCAAGTTGTCCACTTGAGGGTACCAGTTTAGACCTCTATAGAAACCTTACTCCTATTTATTGTACATGCATCATGCCCAAAACCTTGCCGGAATTAATATGTTGTCCACATAATAACCCTTTAGGAAAAGCCTTGTCCAAGAGTCCACCGGGGTTTCCATAATTCTAACGGACGCAACCACAATTTATGCATTAATTTGGAGAAATAAATGACAATATGCTAATCATTGATGTATAAGTAGTCGAATCTGGAGGGGGAAAGGGTATAACCTTATTTGTTCTATAGAAATGAGGCTCGAAGTCCCTAGGTTCGGCATGGTCAAAATAATAACACCATTATTGTTGGATTGGTGGGAGGACCTTTCGCCAAGTGACAAGGACCATGTGAAAAGAGTCCTCAGAAACTTACCCTCTTTACTGGATATCCAACCAAACAAATTGTTGACCGAGCCGCCACTATGTTCTGGAACGGAGAAAGGTCTGTGTTCCATTTTGGCAACATAGAAATTACTCCCCTCTTGGAGGAGATAGGGGGATTCGCTGGATTACCTTGGGACAGTCTGGGTTTATTTGTGCCGAAAAACCGTGCCGCTTGGGGGTTCCTGAAAATGATGGGTTTTAAAAAGAACAATTATTTGGAGTGCCTGAAGGATTCCTACATACCCTTTGACTACCTCTATGAACAATATGGTCATAGAAAATCCTATCGTATCTTCCATGATGAATTCTCTATCACTTCCTTGGGTTATATTCACCGCAGGGTTTTTTTGTTTGTTGTTTGCTTCCTGGGTATGATAGTATTTCCAAGCAAAAGAGACACGATTCACACTAGACTGGCTATGGTAGCCAAAACCTTAATGGAGGGGATCGAGGGGAAAACATATACCATTGCCCTATGATCATAGCTGACATCTACCGAGCCTTGGACCACTGCCAGAAGGGCTTAAACACTTTGAGGGTTGTAATCTGCTACTACAGGTTTGGTTATTGGAGCATCTCCAAAGGGGTCAATATCGTCAAGAGTTTCCACGAAGGTCGTGGAATGATCATATTTACTTCCATCACCCTAAGAGAATGACTTACATCCCAGACAGGTTTGCTCAGCCGGAAAATGCTACAGAATGGGCGCAGTTTCTTGACAACTTAACTGAGGACCAGGTTTAATGGATGTTCAAATAGTTCCCTACCAGTGAGTTCATCATCAGATCTAGGGACACGTCGCACTTGGTGTTGATCGGGTTAAGTGGCATATACCCTTATGTTCCCATTAGGGTTATGAGACATGCAGGCATGAAGCAAGTCATACCGCGAGTTTCTAAAATAAGTCATTACAGGGCAGATTTTTAGGATGACGACACCCCGTACAAATGTGAAGCTCGGCATATGGGGCATCTAAAGGTTATTGTATAAATGGACACCATCGAGCCAGACAAGTACCACGTAGAGCATGTACGCTTTTACCTATCATGGTTGGAAGACAGCATAGCAGGGGTAATTGAGCCGGGAATCGGTTGGGGAAACAAGGTCATAGACGAAGTTGCTGAAGCCCAAGTGAAATATAATAAACTGTACAAAAGGGTTCATGAGTCCGAGGCCGAGCATCTCGAGCAACACAAGACTGATATGGAACTGATCAATGATTGGAGGGAAAGGTCTATCAAATTTAATGAAAGGTTGGAATATTTGGAGCAGGGTCTGATGGAGCTGGAGGGGAAGACGAGAAAAAGAGCCGCCGACTACCAGAATGCTGAGGGAAGCGAAGGACGAGATCTAGCGAGAGTATACCTGATGTTGCACATGCACGACCTAGGGAACCTGATCGACATAGACAAGAAGATCAAGCATGGGGAAGGTCCTTCTAGGACAAAGTAGATTATATTTACATGCTTTTTCCAAATGTAATAAAGCCAAGTGTTATTAATGACTTATCTTATTTAGTGTTGTTTTAGATTCATCTACTTTTACATTAGTGAAATGAGGCAATTATTGACACTAAAATTCTCCAAATCAACTTGTCGCTAGGCCTACCTCGGGTACAACAAGGCTCCCAAATTAGGACGAGAATTTACATTCCCGTACTATGTGTTTAGATATTGCAAATACTCTTTTTGGAACCCTTACTGACTTGGTTTCCATTTATTTTTCTTTCCTTTTTCATTATTCCCATTCCCCAAGGTTGGTTCACGCATACTGGCATCATCAGCTTATCATACCAGATCCAGGGGGCCTCCACTTTCTCCTCTTCCAAGTGTACCGAAAGGCAACGGGAAAAATAAAATGGATGATATGAATGGCATAAGAATAGACAACACTGCACATGTTGAGTACGGGGAAACTTCCGATGGTCGGGGAACTCCGGCCCCAAATGATTTGGTTTTACGGCTTGAGTAGAAGATATTTTCACTACTGGGCGAGCTTGAACAGGTCCGTAACTTGGAAAATCCCTCCCTCACATTGAATGTCCCCGACACCCAAAACCCTGTACCACCTCAGAACACACCCAACAAACACCCATAGAATCCTCCCGCACCTCACCAGTATACAACCCCTCCTCAAAATCAGCATCTCCCTACTCAATACCCACAAAACACCAACCATACTCCCCAAAATACCCCACAAATTAGAACCCCAAAACTCCACCAATGATCATCATTATGCCCAAACTCTTGGCCTTCACCAGAAAAACCCTATATACGTAGAAACCCTACCTCACTCCACACAACCAATCTCCTATACACCAAAATCCGCTGAGAAGGACCTGCTCATCAAGAACATGGCTGACGAGCTCAAGAAGTAGACAAATCAGGTTCAAGGTGTTGAAGTGGGTAAAAGGATAAAAGGTTTGAATTATGAGGATTTGTACATTCAGCCAGATGTGGAAATGTTGGAGGGTTACAAATCTCCCAAGTTCAAAATGTTTGACGGAACGGGTGATCACACGGTTCATCTGAGGACTTATTGTGACAAAATCGTAGGGGTCAGAAAAGATGAAAGGATTTGAATGAAGCTCTTGATGAGGAGTCTTACTGGAGATTCTCTATCCTGGTACATAAGCCAGAATCCTGAAGAAGTAGGGCGATTCGGTGAGCATGGCGTCCGACTTCATGGACAGGTTCAGATTTAATACGGAAAATGTGTCGGATGTCTTCTATATCCAGAACTTAAAGAAGAAGCCAACTGACACTTTCCGCGAGTATGCTACTCGATGGAGGTCGGAAGCAGCCAAGATTAGACCAGCATTGGACGAGGAATAGATGAACAATTCTTTGTCCGGGCACAAGATCCACAATATTAAGAAAGGGTAATAGTTATTGAGAATCATAAGTCCTCCGATATCATCAAACTCAGAGAGAGGATTAAAGAGGGTATAAAAGCGAGATGGTGACAAATTTTGAGGCACTGCACGCCACGAATAAAGCATTTCAATCAGGTGGTATATCAAATAAGAAAGATGTAGGAACAATAATGGTGGCCCAGGGACCCAAAACTTCATTTGTAAACCAGACCCCTCCAGTCACATACCAAACACCTCCACCCACATACCAACCATCACCTCCCAGATATTCCAAACCTGCTACCGCCTACCACACTATTAAAACCCAACCTTCCTATTATCAGTCACCTCCAACTCGTCCAAACTACCAAAAACCCAGGCCTAATTTTGACCGCAAACCACCAAGACAGTACACTGCCATTGCTGAACCCATCGACCAATTATACGAAAGGTTGAAAGCCACTGGATATGTCAACCATATTCCCGCTGTGGCAATGGAGAATTCTTCTCAATGGGTCAATCCAAACAAGACCTATGCATATCATTCCGGCATGAAGGGACACACTATTGACGAGTGCTGCACCTTGAAAGACAAGATACAAACACTAATTGATAGTAAGGTCATATGGGCGAAGGAAGCTGCACCCAATGTCCACGACAATCCTCTCCCAGATCATAGGGTGGAGGGGTCAATATTATAGAAACTGATGAAGAGTGGGATTCCGATGGATCAATCGAGCTTATTCAAGAAGGTAATGATCCTAAGAAACCTACAGTCACACCGAATCCCATTGTGGTGCAGGTACAACTGCCAGTTAGAGTTAAGGTGGCCTCATCGGTTCCTTTAGAAGTAGAAGTAACGCCACCTGCAGCAATACTCACTCCATTTGAAGTGGAGGTGGTCATACCTTTCATTGTAACGATGGCGTCCACACCACCCTTTAGTTCCAATGATGTACCTTGGGATTATGTGGCCGAGGTTAGAAGAAAGGGAAAGTCAAAGACAGAAGAATTCGGCGTTGCACAAGGAATGACCAGAACATGAAGGTTTTTATACACCTGAACATTTAGGAGAAACCAGTAAGCAAGCTTCTAAAAAACAACCCATCATTGAAATTTGTCCAGATGATCTCTGGAGGAAGGAATAGGAAAGGAGTACTATATCATTGATCATCTAAACAAGACTCCCGCTCAGATATCTATCATGTCGCTGCTGCAAAAATTCTGAGGCACACATGAATGCTCTAATGAAGGTGTTGAGTGAAGCATATGAACAACACACTGGTGGAGAAATGGCCAATATGGTGGGGAAGCTTCTAGAAAGCCATAAAATCACCTTCCACGAGGATGAGTTGTCGCCTGAAGGGGGTAATCCCAACAGGGCACTGCACATCACAATGCAATGCGAAGATAAGTTTATTGCCAGAGTTTTGATTGAAAGAGGATCCAGCCTCAACATTTTCCCATTGACAATGTTGAAGAGGTTGGGAAAGGCCTACATAATATACGAGAGGGAACTATGAATGTGAAAGCATTCGACGGGTCTCAGAGAGCCACCATTGGAGAAACTAATCTCTGCATGCAGATAGGCCCTACATGGTTTGATGTTGAGTTTCATGTACTGGACATATCCGCCTCTTACAATCACCTATTAGGACGACCATGGATACATGTCGCTGGGGCTGTATCATCTACTTTACATCAGGCCGTGAAGTTCAAATGGAACCACTAGGAAGTAATTATCCATGGAGATGGGAGCAGCCTCATTTACACTAGTCAGACCATCACGATGATTGAAAACAGAAGAAGGTTAGGTGGAGAAACCTACCGTCATATCGAGCGGGTCAACGTGATTGAGAAAGATAAGTGGTGGAGTAGCAAGATAGCAAGCATGCTAGCATGGACATGATTTGATCCCGGCAAGGGGCTTTGTAAGAATCTGCAGGGCATCTTCAAACCAATACAGCCAAAGCGCCATGATACCACTTTTGGGTTGGGATACCAATACACCTGGCAAGAATACCAAGATTGGTCACCACTGTGGCTTGGTCCATACTATCCACTTGAGAAGTCTATGCCACACCTGAATCAAACCTTCTATCAGGATGATATTATATGGGGATCAGAGGAAGAAGAAGCGTTGACAGCATTGAGGAGTTTGTTCTTGGAAGATGATGATATGGATTGCTGTGTGATTGTCGAGGAGGAGGAAGAGGAAGGTCTTACCATCCAAGATGTGGAGAGAGGAGCATTCCTCAAGAACTGGACTGTTAGACCGTTAAGGGCCCAACGAGTTCCTGGGTAGCAAGGCTTAATAGCATTGTTCACTTTTCTAAAAAAAATGATTTCCATTTTTGCACTTTTTCTTTTGTTCTAAATAATATTTTTCAATATTCCAAAAGCATTATTATTTGAAAAATCACTTTTGCTTAATGCTTTCAATGAATTGATGTTTATTATTACCATTTTTCTCTCGTATCTTTATCCATACAGTATTACTATTTCCTATCTCGATGAATTGACAACTGTGACATGTAATGAGACAACGCAACAAAAATATAGTGATTCATAAGAAGAGGATGCAACACCCGAGAAGATTGTCAGAGAAGTAGAGAATTTTGTGAGCAAACCTAAGTCCAACTTGGACGAAGCTGAGATAGTTAAGTTGGGTAATTTTGAAACCGTCAAGGAGACCCGCATCAGCATCCACTTGTCACTATCAGAGAAAGAGGAATACACTCGGTTCTTAAAAGAGTATGAGTACATCTTTGCGTGGTCTTGCCCACAAATCCAATGTGTCCGCCTCTAAAGCAGAAATTCAGGAAATTCAAGCCTGATATGAGCTTGAAAGTCAAAGAGGAGGTTACTAAGCTGATAAAAGCCAAGGTCCTCAAGGTAGTTGAATATCCAACTTGGCTAGCCAACACTGTGCCAGTTCCGAAGGAGGATGAGAAAGTTAGAGTTTGTGTAGATTATCGGGATCTCAACAGATCCAGCCCAAAGGATAATTTCTCGCTTCCAAATATACACATCTTGATCGACAATTGTGCAAGGCATGAACTCCAGTCTTTTGTGGATTTCTTCGCCGGTTATCATCAGATCTGGACGGACAAGGATGACGTTAAGAAAACGGCTTTCATTACACCGTGGGGAGTGTACCGTTACAAGATGATGTCGTTCGGCCTAATGAATGTCGGGGGCACCTACATGAGGGCCATGACTACTATTTTTCATGACATGATGCAAAAAGAAATCGAGGTATACATGGATGATGTCATCAATAAATACAAGAAGGCCATATATCACATAGCATACTTGAGGAAATTCTTCGACAGACTGCGGAAGTACAACAAGAAGCTAAACCCCGCAAAGTGTGCATTCATGGTTCCTGCCGGAAAGCTATTGGGATTCATCGTCAGTCGCTGGGGAATAGAATTTGATCCATCAAAGGTCAAATCCATCCAAGATTTACCACCGCCAAAGGGTAAGAAAGATATGATGAGTTTCCCGGGACGCCTTAACTACATCAGCCATTTCATAGCACAGTCCACAGTAATATGTGAACCGATTTTAAAGATGTTGAAGAAGGACGCTGCAACTAGTTGGACCGAGGATTTCCAAAAGACTTTTGATAAAATTAAGGAGTAGTTATCAACACCACCAGTTTTAGTCCCGGTAGAGCCAGGTAGACCACTACTACTCTACCTTGCAGTGCTAGATGGAGCTTTCTGCAGCGTTCTGGGGAAGCACTACGAGACATGGGGGAAAAGAACAGGCCATCTACTACCTGAGTAAGAAGTTCACACCTTATGAAGCACGGTACTCTCTGCTGGAATGTACCTGCTATGCCTTGACCTGGATAGCTCAGAAGCTGAGGAATTAATTTTGTGCCTACACAATATATCTCATATCAAGGATGGATCCTTTGAAATACATCTTCCAAAATCCCATGCCCACTAGGAAACTAGCTAAATGGCAAATCTTGTTGAGTGAATTCGTCATTTATGTAACTTAGAAAGCAGTCAAGGGGAAGGAACTGTTAGACCACCTTGCTGAAAACCCCGTGGGAGGAGAATACGAGCCTTTGAAGACATATTTTTCCGACGAAGAGATATAATTCATAGGAGAAGACATTGTTGAAGCCTGCGCAGTTGGAGAATGTTCTTTGACGGAGCGGCGAACTTCAAAGGAGTCGGCATTGGATCCGTGTTGGTATCAGAAACTGGTTAACATTATCCAGTATCTGTGAAACTCAGATTCCCCTGCACCAACAACATGGCGGAATACGAAGCTTGTATATTAGGGTTCAACATGGCTGTTGACATGAACATTCAGGAAATGCTAGCAATCGGTGTTTCGGATTTTCTTGTGCACGAGGCACAAGGATAGTGGGCTACCAAGAATTCTATGATATTGCCATCTCTGCATCATGTGCAAGAAATTAAGAAGAGGTTCACAGGGATAGTGTTTCGGCATGTCCCCAGAATTCAGAATGAGTTTGTCGACACATTGGCTACTTTGTCATCAATGATACAACATCCAGACAAGAACTTCATCGATCCTATCCCAGTAAGGATCCATAATCAGCCGACATATTGTGCTCACGTCGAAGAGGAGACATATGGTAAGCCTTGTTTCCACGACATCAAAGAGTATTTGGAAAAAGGAGAATACCTGGAGCATGCAAACCACACTCAAAAGTGCACACTTCGGAGGTTGTCCAACCATTTCTTCCACAGTGGTGGAACCCTATATAGAAGAACTTCTGATCTGGGAATATTAAGGTGTGTCGACGCAACTGAAGCTTCTAAGTTGCTTGAGGAGATACATGGTGGGACCTGCGACCCGCATATGAGTGGTTTTGTCTTGGCCAAGAAGATACTCGGGGCAGGTTCATTTTGGATGACCATGGAAATGGATTGCATCCGGTATTGTTCAGAAATATTACCAATGTCAAGTGCATGCAGGAATGATAAAAGTGCCATCAAACGAGCTTAATGCAACAAGTTCACCTTGGCCTTCTGCCGCTTGGGGAATGGATGTCATTGGTCCGATCGAGCCCACCGCCTCAAATATGCATCAGTTTATTTTAGTGGCTATCGACTACTTCACTAAATGGGTTAAAGTTGCATCTTACAAAGCTGTAACCAAGAAGGTCGTTGCGGATTTTGTTTACGATCGAATTATTTGTCGTTTCGGGGTTACAAAGTCCATCATCACTGATAATGCCGCCAATCTCAACAGTGATTTGATGAAATCCATGTGTGAGACTTTCAAAATCAAGCACAAGAATTCCACAGCATATAGGCCCCAAATGAACAGAGTCGTGGAAGCTGCATACAAAAACATCAAGAAGATATTGAGGAAAATGGTAGAAAATCACAAACAATGGCACAAGAAGCTACCATTCGCCTTACTGGGACGCCGTACCACATTCCGAACATCAACCAGGGTAACTACCTATTTGATGGTTTATCGTACTGAAGCTATCATTCCCGCCGAAGTAGAAATTCCTTCCCTGAGAATCATACAAGAAGCTGAGCTCAGCGATGCAGAATGGATAAGGAGTAGTTATGAGAAGCTATCCCTCATAGACGGAAAGAGGATGAACGCAGTATGTCACAGACAACTTTATCAGAACAGAATGTCCAAAGCCTTCAACAAAAGACTCAAGCTGAGACAGTTCACACCGGGGCAGCTGGTGTTGAAGAAGATCTTCCCCCATCAAGATGAAGCCAAAGAGAAATTATCTCCCAACTAGCAAGGTCCTTACATGGTTCACAGGGTATTGACAGGAGGAGCCCTCATACTCGAAGAACTGGATGGAGAAATTTAGCCAAAACCAATAAATACAGATGCAGTCATAAGATATTACGATTAAATCATCCTACGCTTTTCTACATGATGTAATTGAACTATGCTCGACCTGATTCCCATTTAAGAGGAGATACGTAGGCATCCATGTGGGTTCAGTCACAATTCAATAGAATTTCCATTTCCCCCATAATCAGAAACTGGGGCAAAATTTTGAGGAGGATCCTCAAAATTCCGAAGCAAGTTCAGCCAATCGCAACATATAAAGCATTATTTAGTTGACTGGGGCAGAATTTTGAGAAGGACCCTCAAAATTCTATGGAAGAAGCAGTCGCAATGTCTTTGATCGTGTCACAATGACTGGTTCATCTAACCAATTTCTAACTATATTTTACTATGTCTTTGGAAATTATGCATGCGTGCTTTTGAACAGAAACTCTGCTTTAACGAACGCTACCCCAATAATTTGAATAGGGTCTTCAGACGAAACAGAGCAAATAAAGCAAGCAGACGAAGGCACGAACCAGCCTTCCCCTATAAAATTTTGACGACTTTTCTTTGAATGCAAGAATAAGGAATATGCACACCTTGGAATCACAGCCTTCGTAGCAATAAAGATACCAAACTCATTTCCAGCTAAGAAATACTCTTCTATCACCCATTATTTCAATCTTGCATGAGGCTCAGCCTTGCATCCATATTTGCATAAGGCTAAGTTCTACCTTCTCTTTGCATGGGATTAAGCCCTATCTCGAACCTTGCATGAGAATAAGCATTGTCTCAAATATTGCATAAGGCTAAGCGCTGCCTTCTCTTTGCATGAGACTAAGCCTTGTCCCGAATCCTGCATAAGGCTAAGCAGTGCCTTCTCTTTGCACGGGACTAAGCCATGTCCCGAACCTTGCATGAGACTAAGCATTGTCTCAAATCCAGCATGAGGCTAAGAACTGCCTTCTCTTTGAATGGGACTAAGCCCTATCCCAAACCTTGCATGAGACTAAGCATTGTCTCAAATCCTGCATGAGACTAAGCACTGCCTTCTCTTTGCATGGGACTAAGCCCTGTCCCGAACTTTGCATGAGACTAAGCATTGTCTCAAATCCTGAATGAGGCTAAGCATTGCCTTCCACTTGCATAAGGCTAAGCACTGCCTTCTCTTTGCATGTGACTAATCCATGTCCCGAACTTTGCATGAGACTAAGCATTGTCTCAAATCCTGCACGAGGCTAAGCATTGCCTCTGCCTTGCATAAGGCTAAGCCCTGCCTTCTCTTTGCATGGGACTAAGCCTTATCCCGAAATTTGCATGAGACTAAGCATTGCCTCTCTTGCATTAGTTATTCTATTCTCTCGGGCTAAGCTCTGCCCTTAACTCCATACAAGACTAAGCCTTGTCTTGTCGTTTCTAGCATCATGTCTTTGCACCTCATGGGCTGAAATATCGCCAGCTTGTCTGAAGGCACCATCCTCATAGCCGGGAGACACCATGCCATGGCCTAAGGTTCTCTCAAACATGCATATCATTATTCAAAGGCATCATGGTTTGGAGGCACCATTTTCATGGCCCGAGAACACTATTTAATGGCATGTGAATCCCTTACTACTCAATTCATGGCCCGGGACATCATGGTCTAAAGACGTCATCCTCAATCGTCCAAAGACAATCCTCATGGTCTGAAGGGAATTTGCATCATGTTTAAATTTATGCAGAGATATATGCTTGTAGTGCATATTTTATTTGCAAGTAATCCAATGAGCAACCATTAACCCAACAGGAGCAATCCCGCTCCATTTTCTTCACACTATTTCAAACCTGACCGCTCAGAATAACCATTTCACCAATTCAAACCTCGTGTCCGTTCTTGTGGTAACTTCATCGGCATATTTCGCCGGTGAATCAAGAACTACACACGACCTAATTCTTATAAAACTAGGGATATGTAGGCAGCTCAGAAATCAGAGTGCGGCCTATGTCTCTCAAATCACCATATTCTGTCAAAATTGGCCATCATATCTTTACCCGATAACTCTTTCATCCTTCCCGGTTAAAGAGGCACAGTTGTTGATACCCAGTTTTTCCCTATATTATTTTCAAAATGCATATATGAACATCAATTAATATTTTTCATAATTTTTTCATTTTTTAAGGATTTTTAATTAATTCATGCTAGTATTTTTATTATACATAAATAGTTACCAATTTCATCGCAAATGATTTTATAATAATCTTAGTGCTTAATTTTATCATTTATATTTATACTAGGCTGTAATTATTTCTTGAACAACCATATTTACATTTTTTGAGTTATAATTGTAATAACTTTTTAATAATATCCCACATGTGCATAATTACCTTATTTCACAACAAAATGACCTTTTATATTTTTATAATATTAAGTAATTATTTTCATGCATAAATATAAATTTTTATCATTTATTACCTATTTTTACGAATTATTTACCAAATTGATTGTGTATTTAACAAATACCCACTTTTAATTTCGGACTTTAGCCCAAATTATTACCCCAGCCCAATTAGAATCACAACCCAATACCCAAAACCCAATTCTTTCAACCCGCCCAAACCCCTGATGGGATCCTGCTCGTTGATCTCAGAAGATCAGCGGTCTAGGATCCATTTCCTTTTTTAATTACACCAAACGATCCTAAACCTAATCATTTTCCCAATTCCGCCGCCCATAAATCCATTCTTCCTCTCTTCTCTCTCAACCTCCCACTAACCCTAGCCCGCCGTCACCTGAACCCCGTTCAATCCATAGGGTTCCACTGCAATCTTAGGTCTTATCTGGCCTCCTATCTTTACTGGTGGTATGGTTTTTATGTTATTTGATTGAATCTCGAAGAGATTCGACGCAAACTTGGCTTTAATCCTTCATTTTCTCGATGAATCTGCATGTGTTCGTCTCTATGATTGTGAGTACCATTATCTTCATGCTTATGGAAAAAATATATTGTTCCAAACCAGATTTTCTTCCCATCTCTGTCATTTTTAAAACCCTAGTCTCTTGCTACTCGAATCTGTTCAGATCCTTGTAGATTTGAGATAATTTTAAGTTTTATTTGATATTTCTCTTTAAAATCTTTATGCGTTCTCTTATTATTAACTGATTTTTGTTTTCCCTAACGCCATGGTTTCATCCCTTTAAGTTTCTGCAAAAAAAACTAATTTTTTTCCGAGTGTTTAACTCTGGTTTTCTGTACTTGTTCGACTGATTCTCATGTCTATGTTCTAAACCCTAGGGTTTCTGCTTATCTTATTGATTGTTTCAACATTTGTCCATTATTCTTTAATTATCAAAGATTAATTGATTTTGTTTTGACTAATTAGGGTTCGAAATTATATTATTCTACTAAGATTGTTAGTTTCTGTGATTTTTACCTATTTTCCTTATTTGTGAAACATAAATTTGTACTACTTTCCTTAATTATGCTATTGATTTGATTTATGGGTTCTAATTTATTCCAACCGACTTATAAATGGCCTATGACTTATTTCTTGCCTTATTTAAACCCCAATCTAAGTTGTTAATTTATTCTCCCTAATTTAAGGGATCTTTTCCGGATTCTGTTGAGTTATTTGATTGAGTTTAGCCCCAATTAACGGGTTGATTTTACTTGTATGCCTTATTTATGAACTCTAATATTCTTTGACTTATTTGGTTTACCCTGATAAGTGCTATATAACCCCCCCCCCCCTTCTGATTTAGAAAACACACGAACACAATCAGAAAAATATAGAAACACACACACACAAACTCTTACTCACACACACTCTCCATTGTAATTATTTCTGTTACTTATGTTTGCCGCACTGTCTAGTCGGCTGAAAGCCATGGCTAGATTATTGGATTCAACTTGCCTTCACCTTCCTAATTGATATCTTTAACTGGTATGCCCCTATTTCTGTTATCATGTTCTCTTCTATATGCTATGTAGTCAGTTTTATTATGAATTCCAATATGATTCTGTTTTGAAATCTGATTCCTAACCATCTTTTTCATTAACCACTATGCCTTAGTTCTTACTATTTTATGTTTTTCGATGTAGCAATAGTTTATTTCAGACTTCGATGCTCCTGTTTTCTATGTAGTTCCTATCTATCTCCTTCTCAACTAGCATGCCTATGTTGTTCCGTTCTATGTGCTGATAATATACCTTAGCATGTTCCTGATCAATTCATGATTTCTATGTCCTTCTTTCAAGACTAATATGCTTTAGATTCCTGCTACATTTTTTGTATGGCTGTCTGATTAGTCATTTTAACTTCAACATGTTTCTCTCTGCTAAATACTTGTCTATATGATTCCACCTAGTAATAGTTAATAAACTAAGTCAACTTTAGCAATGTGAAACCTTGTTTGACTCAATTGTGACCATGTTCTGCCGATAATTCAAGTGTTCCTGCTCTTGTTGTGACTATTGGCATCCATGTCTGAACCAATCTGCTAATTTTTGGTTTTGTTCTATTTGTGATCTTATAATCTGTTTCTTTTCACTTCTAAAATCTAAGCTATTTTTTTTTCTAAAACTATCTCCTATCTTTTTTTTCAACTCCTACTCTTAGTTATCTAGGGTCCTACCCCTCTAGTGTGAGTACTGCTTATGAGTCCATGAGACTCCTCCGAACTCTGACACACTGGGGCTGGCCTTTCCAAACTTGTTTACAAAAAAACTATTTCTTTGAAAAGGTTCTAGTGTGAGCACTGCCCGGGGTTCCTGAGGCCCTTGGGAACTTTGACACACCAGAAATCATTTGGTGCATTATGGACTATTGGTGTACCTCAGACTTGCTTGAAGTCCTGGCTTCCAGGATTGACATTGGGCCTGTCAAAGTTCCCTATAGTACAGTGATTTCATCATATAATTCATTTGTATTGGCCTGTAAATACAATCTTTGTAAACAGATATGAGGTTATAAGTAAAAGCTGGGTAGGGATTTATATGTATATATTTTTTGTTGGGTTCGGGTAGAAGTCATGCCTATAAGACTTATCTCATTCTTTAAAATCCTGAATTTTCACATTTGCATCCTAGAAATCCTACTTCTAGGTCGTTATCAATTCTGCCTCAAGTATAATTTTTTCAAAACCTCTATGTGTGCATTAGAAATCATGTTTCTAGGTTCTTTTGTTGAACTCGCTTGGAAATTAGTTGAAACCTTCATTCGCCTAGATATCATGCCTATAGGAAACACATATATAAAATCAGTCTTGACACTTAGAAATCATGCATACAGAAGATAAGTGTAAAAACAACTTCAACACTTGGATATGATGCATATAGAGAAAAATGTATGAAATCTGTTTCTATATTTAGATGTCATAATGCTTGTAATCATTTGCAGCACATAGAAAACATGCCTATAGGATCTAAAATATGAAATCTGCCAATTAAAATTACTCATTGGTTTATAATCATGGTCTGGTTAACGATTAGATATCATGTCTATAGGATTCTGCTTGGTTATCACTTATGCAAGACTGTAGGATAATTAAAATCTTGTGTTAAAATTGTGATTTTCTTCCTGCTTGAAACGTGCTTAGATTCTGTATTAACAAAAATCAGTAGGCAAATTTATAGGTTTTCGCTGCCTCGCTTAATAAAGCTGCAAGATATTCTGTTTATGCTCATTTTGATATCCTGCCTATAGGACTCTTAAATCATTTAAAACCGTTTGTTTGAATAAGTGTGCAACTATTTGTCTATTTGTGGAGGTAAATATGAGCCCCTTTAATTGCTCCTTATGTGATAATCCCATATGATTTTTGTTTGTCGCTTAGTTTTCTCCTTTTAAGCAACATAGGTGAGTCTAGAACCACCTTAAAATAGAGGTCCTAAACACCTCCAGGGCCATAAGTAAGGGACGGGTAGCCCACGCATAGAATATGTACTAGATACTATTAGAACGCTTAGATGATAATTGGAAAGGGGAAAGGTAATTGGGTAGTAAAGGAGATAATGACTTGTGCGCTAATGCTGCGTGACACCTCTATTTGAGGAAGGTTACCGAGTATTGCATAAAAGCTATCCTATAGGCTAATAAACCTAGGATCCCTTTTTTTTCGTTTTAAAATGATCTCTATTTGTTTAAATTGCTTTATGACTAATTCTCTTAAATTAAGTTTGATCGGGACCCACCATTGTGGACCTCGAGAGGTGCCTAACACTTTCCCCTCAAGGTAATTTTGAGCCCTTACCCAATCTCTGGTAAAATAAACCGGTTTATGAGTTATTTGCTTTAGGTGCCTTAACGCACCTTAATCCGTTAGGTGGTGACTCTTCAAATTTCATACCCCATCCCAAAGGGAAATGAGTTGTCCCAAAATGTCAAAACCCGAACTCCACGAGGAAAAAGGGGGTGCGACATCGGGTACATATTTTTCACATAATAATACAATCAACCCAATTCCTAGGGGGTAGTTTCTACCACACAAAGTTAGGTAACATACTTACCTCAAAGAAGCTAAATCAATACTCTAAAAATCCTCCTCATGTGAAACAACCTCATGACGGCTCAAACCTAGCCAAAATAACTTTATATCATAAATAAAAGCCATTAGAAATAATTTCGGATAATAAAGTTTCGATCTTTAACAAGAATAAAAAAGTTAACTCAAAAAGTCAACCCCGATCCTTCACCTCAGACTCGATAAAACCAACAAAATCCAAACACTCATTCCGATATGAGTCCAACCATATCGAAATTATCCAATTTCGACCTCAAATCGACTTTCAAATCATCATTATATGTTTTAGAAAGATTTTTTAAACTAAAATCCTCAACTTTTCCAATTCAAATCACCAACTTAATGATAAAAACAAAGATGGAATCATGAAATATAACCAAATTCAGTTCAAGAATACTTACCCCAATCCATATCGTGAAAATGTCCTCCAAGATTGCCCAAATTCGAGTTCTATAACTCAAAATATGATAAAATAACCAAACCCTCGAACCATATACATGTTGCCAGTGAAATCCGATTTTGCTGTCGTAATGTCTCATCTGTAACCCCTGCTTTTGCGGAAAAAGCCTTGCATCTGTGAGATCCCACCAACTAGCGCCCCACGCATCTGCGGTTCACAAAGGGCTTCTGCGGTTACGCTTTTGTGGTCCTACTCCGCAAGTGCGCTTCAGCTTCTGCAACCGGATGACTGCATTTGTGGTCCCTGCCTTCTTCAACCAAAGTCCGCACATTCACCCTCTTGGCCACTTTTGCGGAGCTGCATATGCGGTCCCTTATCCGCAGGTGCGAAGGCATCAGTACTCAGATTCTTCAGCAATTCAACAAGGTTCCAAAATGAGTTGCAACTCATCCGAAACACACTCGGGCTCCTCAAAACCCCATCCAATCACACCAACCAATGTCAAAACATAGCACGGACCTACTCGAGGCCTCGAATCACACCAAACAATATCAAAACCACAAATCGTACCTCAATTCAAGCATAATAAACTAATGGACTTTCAACATCTATAACTCGTGTCAGACCATATCAAATCAACTCCGAATGACATCGAATTTTGCATGCAAGTCCCAAATGATCGAACCGACCTATACCCACTCTCGGAATCATAAGCCGAGCTCGATAATAATAAATTCAACTCTCGGTCAAACCTATCAACGTTCCAAACCTTCAACGTTCCAATTTTCTCCAAAATGCATCAAATCACCCTATGGACCTCTAATTCCAAATCTGGACATACACCTAAGTCTAAAATCATCATACGAAGCTATTGGAATTATCAAAATACCATTCCAGATTCGTCTACGTAAAAATCAAACCCTGATCAACTCTTATAATTTAAGCTTCTAAAATAAAAATCATTCTTCCAAATATATTCTGAATCGCATGGAAATCGAAACTGATCGTACACACAAGTCATAATGCATAATATAAAGCTACTCGAGACCTTAAGCCACCGAACGAGACATGAATTCTCAAAATAACCGGTCGCAATATTACATTAAGAAGTATATAACACTATTTAAAAGGAAATAACTCATAAATAACAAAAACTTAGCCATCACACGATTAGAGTGGTTATTTCATCGTGGTACTGCAACTCTATATCTCAATACTCCTTCACAAAGTACATTGGTAGATCAATATCTGCAATAAATGTAGAAAAGAAAAAATGAGCGGTGAGTATATATATATATATATATATATATATATATATCAATAGTATTATATAAGTGGGAACCTCAAAAGGTAAAAATTAAATTACCTAAATGTCCGAAATAACCAAGATATCATACTTATTCAAAAAAGTCTAACACAATGGAGTCGTACCGATTGAAAAATTCGAGTCAGTTATTGCTAGAGTTGCACCTTTAAAAATCAATCATATCGCTATGAGTATGCAAGACTCAAAAGATAAGTAGAGTAATTTTGATGTGAAAGAGCGAGATCTGAAATCGGAATGAGACTTTTTTACTATTATGTTCCAACCTACTTCATCTGCATGAAAGTTTGAGACCACAAATCCACAATTAGTGATTTATTCTAGACGTGCATGATACTGCATTACTGCTTCTTTAGAACAATCTAAGGCTGCTAGCTGACAAAGCCATTCCTAAACAATCATCCTAGAACCATAGAAGAATCCACAATAGAGTAAGCGACAACTGTTATTCACTCCCGAAGAGTTGCACCGTTTAGTTCTGTTCTCTTCAAAAATCTATTGCCCTTATGATTTAGACACTTATATATCTATATGAAGCAGTATTATTTGATTTCTCCAATACACATGGATTGTATTTTTTATTTTTTTTATTTTTTGTGTGGATACTATTTGCTAATCTTGAAATCTAATCATCCTACGCACACGCATGTTCTGCACAAGTATGCTAATGAGGATGTATGGGTGGATTCATGGTTCAGTTATTTGGATGATGAATCAAGTGAATTAGAATCATACTCATATTTTATGATGTCAATATTGTGTTTAATTATATTGCAACGTTGTAAGTGCCATTTTCCTTCGTTTAACAGTAACAACACCTTATTTATCTCTTCATATAACTCTTGCCATGTTTATAAACGCATCTTAGTTTATGTTTGCCCTGGAATCCGAGTAGCACTTAAATTTGTGTTGAGGTCTTAAAGATGCGCGATTTAGTCAAATACTAACTGATAATCAAGAAGACAAACGTATAAATTAAAAGAGTAAGCTAAATCAAATCAATGTGTGAGCAAGTCCTGACCTCGAGGTATACTAATGAGAACAGTAAAGTAAGAACAATAAAGTTAAGAGACAATTCTGGTGAGTAATGAACAAGAAAGTAAGTGTGTATTCTTTACCAATGATTGATGCCTTTACAAATGAGTGAGCCCCCCTTTATATAATAAGGGGGTCCTAAACAAGGTACATTTCTGTTTTTCGTAAGGAATCTAATATGACAGCTGTCTAACTGCTTAGTACGACTTCGTACATATCCATTCTGGAATTTACCCCTTGATCTTTGTGCCATTGCGATAATCTTGCTCTTTCTGTTACAAATCCATAATGGCATTATCTCGGGGTTGGTCATACTCGGCCTCAGTATTCATCGTGTACTTCAATCTTCGATCCTTGCACTCTGTCATCAGGCTCGAGCTCGGTCCATTGGGCAGCATAGTCCATCCTGAACTCGGGCTCGAAACGACTCCTCGAGCCCATGAAATTGTGCATAGTTGATTTCGACCGTATACAGATAGCCCCCATATTTCATAGAATAGAATGATAGGAAATGATTTGTGCCTCGGGTTTCCGGAGTCCTTGATGATGACATCATCTCTGTGACGTACGCGTTCGAGGTGACTGAAACGTCCCGTCAGTTCGCTTCCCCAAAATATTAAATGTGTGCCAGTAACGGTCGGCCATTAAGGCAGCCGAAATGTCGCTGCTTGCCTATAAATACAGGGTTCCTCATTCGATCAAGGACTTTACTTCCTTTTTGCAATTTCTTTGATCTCATCTTCTCTTCATCTCACTCTCCTTCGTTACTTGCTTCTTCGCCCTTCTAGTGCCAAAAATCATCAAACCTTATCTATTTCCGCTTCTTTTAACCTGAAGTAATGGAAAAATCTTCAAAAATCATTCTGCAAAAAGAGAAAACTTCCTCCTCCTCTTCCCACCAGCCGCCGACAAGGCGCCGACCTTCACGAGACTGTTCTCCGTGCCTGCACCTTAAAGAAAGATTTCAATGTTGAATATCCTCCCGCGGTTCGTGGTAGATGTGAACATGCGTCGAGGTATATCTGCTCGATAATGGAGAAACACCTCGACGTTATGAAAAAGGATTGTGGTTGGGGGGATGGGGTCGTGGTACAGATCCCCACCCGCGAGGAGAGCATTACCACCCACGTGGAGGGGTTCCTAAGTGTTTACACTTATCCCTTCACACTGGGTCCCCTCGACACAATCGTGATCGACTTCTGTAGAAGATACCAAGTCACCCTCGGTCAGAACCACCCGTCTTTCTGGCGAATAATGATCTTGCTTCGCTACTTTTCCAGTAAGGTCGAGGGGCTCGAGTTCACTCTTAGTCATCTTATCCGTTTGTACCGGCCTCAGCTTTTTCGAGTGTTGATTAAGCTCCATCGCCGTTCAACCAAGGCCTTCTTTTCTTGCAATGACGAGGATAAAGACAAGGTCTGGATCAGCCGATTCATTCGAGTAAGGACAAGCGAAATCATCCCCGAGGAGAAAATGTCATTCCCAGAAAAGTGGAACTTCGGCCGTAAGCGAAGTTGTTCCCCCAGTAATTTTTTGTATATTGACTGTGCATTGCATGACGCCTTTATCTTTACCTGCTGCGGTCACTTGGATGCCCGATATATCTCGAGGACTAGGTCCGGAAACTAGCTGCGACCTTCTTGTATGAGGAACGCCGCTGGCGGGACTTGGGTGCAAATGGGAAGCCAAACATTATGGTAAATTCCTGACATTTTCTTCTTTATACGAGACATTTCTTTTCTCGTACCTAGTTTTTTGTTTATGCAGGCATTAGGGACTTCTCTAAAATAAGGCCGGCCCCTCCTGGGGAAGGGATCGAGTCCCCGATTCCAAAATCAAAGAAGGATAATAAGAGAAAAAGGTCTTCGAATCCCGACGATCCCCAAAATAAAACGGGCCCTACTCGAAGACGTAGGAGGAATTTTATTCCCGTGGACATAGACTCAGTCCACCAGCTCCTAGATGATGAAGAAGATGAGGGCGAGGATTTGGCGCTGGTGGCCTGAACCAAAAAGCCAATCGAGACCGCCAAACCTTCTGAGCCATAGATCCTACCTCGTGGTGAGGAAACTTCGAAAGAAGATGTGGGCAAAGCCCTCGAATCGCCCGAGGTCGTGGTTGTTTCTCGGCCTTCAACAAGCGCACCAAAGAGAACAGATTCCGAAGTCCCCCTGACCGAACTAAGTCCTTAGAACTAAGTCCCCGATTCCGAAGTGGCGAAGGTTGGCCCTTCTGTTATAATATCTCTCGATTCTTTGCTTCTGTGCGGCCATCCGAAAAAGTGCAACTTCTCGTTTTTCATCCAATAGCTCAAGGCTAGTGTTCATAACCTCGTGATTCGATTCCTCCGTTGCATGCTGAAATCTTGTGCTAGATTCTCCGACCTCGACTTGGATCAAGGCCTCGGAGCCATACACCAAGGATAAAGGAGTTGCTCCGTGCGGGACTTTGATTTCGTTTGGTATGCCAAAAGGACCTCGTGCAGAACCTCTCTCCATTTCCCCTTATTGCCACTCAACCTTTTCTTCATGTTTTGGATAATAGTCTTGTTCGTGCATTCGGCTTGTCCGTTTGCACTTGGGTGATATGGTGTTGATAACATACTTTTTATTTTGTGTTCTTCGAGGAACTTTGTTACCTTACTGTCGATGAATTTCTTTCTGTTGTCGCATACGATTTCAGCGGGTATCCCGAACCGGCACCCGATGTGATCCCATATGAAGTCTACGATCCCCTTTTCTATTACCTTCTCAAAGGACCGTGCTTCCACCCATTTAAAAAAGTAGTCAGTCATAAATAAAATGAATTTAGCTTTACCTAGTTCCATTGGCAGTGGGCCGACGATGTCCATCCCCCATTTCATTAATGGCCACGGGAATAAGACTGAATGGAGTTGTTCTCTGGGCTGATGGATCATTGGTGCCAACTTTTGGAATTTATCGCATTTTCGAACAAACTCCTTAGTGTCTTTTTCCATGCTATCCCAATAGTACCCAGCTCTAATAATTTTGTGAATCAAAGAGTCAGCGCCTGAGTGGTTCCACAAGTACCTTCTTGGATTTCTCGCAGAACATAATTGGTGTCCCCCAGTCCTAAGCATACCGCCAATGGTCCATCAAAAGTCCTCCTGTACAATGTTCCATCTTCATCCAATATGAATCGGGCTGCTTTAGCTCGTAGGGCTCTCGACTCTTTAGGGTCCTAAGGGAGCTTTCTGTGCTTTAGATATTCAACATATTTATTCCTCCAATCCCAAGTCAAGCTTGTGGAGTTTATCTCGGCGTGACCCTCCTCGATCATAGATCTCGATAATTGGACGACAGTTCCCGGGACTAAATCGTCTTCTTCGACCGATGACCCTAAATTTGCAAGTGCATCGGCCTCACCATTTTGTTCTCGAGGCACGTGATACAGGGTCCATTCCTTGAAGCGGTGATATGTCACCTGTAACTTGTCAAAATACATTTGCATCCTAACTGTCTCCAAGCTTTTAACTAGATCGAGACCTGCAATCATGGCCTCATACTCGGCCTCATTATTAGTCAACCTAGAAGTTTTGATAGATTGTCTAATAGTGCTACCCGTAGGTGGCTTCAAAATAATGCCCAGCCGAGACCCTTTCATATTCGAGGCTCCGTCCGTGAAGAGGCTCTATACCCTGATGATGTATCTGATTTTAGTAGAAATTCCTTCTCCACTCCGGGTGTGAGCGTTGGCGTAAAATCGGCCACGAAGTCAGCTAAGGTTTGAGACTTGATGGCCGTTCGGGGTTGATATTCGATATCGTACCCGCCAAGTTCGACGGCCTATTTATCCAACCGGTCTGATAACTCGGGCTCGTGTAAAACATTTCAGAGAGGATAAGTGGTACAAACATATGGGATGACACTGGGAATATGGCTCTAATTTTTTAGATGCGCTTATTAATGCATGTGCCAACCTCTCTAAGTGTAGGTACCTAGTTTTAGCATCTCCTAAGGTTCAACTTACGTAATAAACAGGAAACTGCGAACCTTTCTCTTCTCCAAATAGTACGCCACTTACCGCTACTTCGGACACAAACAAGTATAAGTATAGCTTCTTATCTGCATTAGGGGTATGGAGCAGAGGTGGGCTCGATAGGTACCGCTTTAATTCCTCCAATGTTTGTTGACATTCCGGGGACCATGCAAAAATATTTTTCTTTTTGAGTAAGGAGAAGAACCTGTGACTTTGATCTGGCGACCTCGAGATGAATCAGCCCAAAGCGGTTATCCGTCTGGTTAGCCGCTGTACGAATTTTACATTGTCCACAACGATGATGTATTCAGTGGCTTTAATTTTGTCGGGGTTGATCTCAATCGCCCTATTTGACACCGTGAAGCCAAGGAATTTGCCCGAACCGACCCCGAAGGAACATTTTTCTGGGTTGAGCTTCATGTTATAATTCCTCAAGATTACGAAGGTTTCCTGCAAATGAGTTAAATGGTCCTCTGCGCGCAGGGACTTAACTAACATATCATCAATGTAAACTTCCATTTATTTACCTATTTGTTCCTCAAAAATTTTGTTAACTAAGCGTTGGCATGTAACTCCTGCATTTTTTATCCCGAAAGGCATTACATTGTAACAATACGTTCCATACTTGGTGATAAACGAGGTCTTTTCCCGGTCCTCCGGGTTCATTTGAATTTGATTGTACCCAGAGTAGGCATCGAGAAAAGTAAGGATCTCGTGGCCGGCTGTGGCGTCGATCATACGATCGATGTGAGGCAGTGGAAAAGAGTCTTTAGGGCATGGGTTGTTCAAATCCTTGTAGTCCACGCAAATTCTGAGTTTGTTCCCTTTTTTAGGGACTACGACTACAATGGCTAACCATTCGGGGTATTTTACTTCCCTAATGGACCCTATTTTGAGAATCTTAATTACCTCGTCCTTTATGAATCCATGTTTTACCTCAGACTGGGGCCTTCTCTTTTGTTTCATTGGTTTAAACCTGGGGTCGAGGTTTAGCCAATGTGTTGTTATCTCCGGCGGGGTCCCTGTCATGTCTGAATAGGACCAAGCAAAATAATCTATGTTATCGATAAGGAATTGAATGAGTTTTTTCCTGAGTTAGGGGTTAACCCCATTCTTAGGTATACCTTTCGCTCGGGTAGATGCTCGATCAGTATCACCTGTTCCAGCTCCTTGACCGTTGACTTGGTTAAATCTGATTCCTCGAAAACAATGAAGGTTCGAGCACTTATGAAATCCTCTTCTTCTTCTTTGATTACCTGTTCCTCTAACTTGATCGAGGCTGGAGACTGTGATTGCTATTTAGCCATATGTTTGTCTTTGATGCTCGATTTTTCTGAGGTCGAAGGTTCTGGTGTCAACATCACCTCATCGACTGCAAACATTTCCTTTGTTGCGTATTGTTCCCTGTGAACTGTTTTCACACCATCTATTGTTGGGAATTTCAAGAATTGTGATGAAGGTTTGATGGTACCGCCCTCATGTTATGTATCCACGGTCTTCCGAGCAATGCATTGTACCTCATGTTACCTTCGATGACATGAATTTTGTGTCCTGGATGGTCCAGGCTACGTTCACTGGTAGGATTATTTCTCCCTTTGTTGTTTCACTAGCGATGTTGAAGTCGTTTAGGACTCGAGATGCATGTACAATTTGATCTAGCAGTCCGGGCTGCTCTACGACCCTCGACCTGATTATGTTTGCCTAGCTACCTGGATCCACAAGAACACGTTTAACTTGAATTTTATTTAGCAAAATAGAAACTACCAGGGAGTCGTTGTGCAGCTGAGAGAGGCCTTCTGTCTCCTCGTTGTTGAATGTAAGGGTGTCTTCGGGCATGTAGTCTCGGGTAAGTTTTTCCCTTGTAATTGATACTTTGGTATGTCTGAAGACATGTCTTCTTGGGATGTCGACCCCGCCGATGATCATGTGGATAACATGTTGAGGTTCTTCTTGCTCGTGCTTTCTATTGGCGTATCTTTTCCAGAAGTGATTCTTAGCCCGATCACCGAGAAACTCTCGAAGATGACCCTCGTTGAACAATCGAGCTACTTCTTCCCTCAAGTGTCTGCAATCTTTGGTCCTGTGGCCATGTGTACCATGATATTTACACATCAAGTTCGGGTTTCTCTAAGAAGGATCGGTTTGCATAGGTCTAGGCCACCTGGTGTATTTGATTTTCCCGATAGGCGACACAATCCCCGATACATCGACAATGAAATTATACTCTTATAATCGAGGCACTTCTACGGGGTCGGTATGTTTATCAAAACCATTCTTACTTATAAGTCCCCAAGGATTTTGCCCTCGATCACTTCTTCGATCATTCCGGGGAGGATTGCTCCCCGAACTGTTGTTTCTTCAATCTGCGACATATGGCTAATACCGTTCTCTGTTTGACCTCGGTTCCCTATCGGTATCCCTTGAGGCTTTTACTACCAATCTATTCGGGTGAACTGACCCCGAGGAGGCTCCCAACTGTTCATCCTCGACCCTGATCTTTGATTGATAATGATTATGTACATCTGCCCATGTAACAGCAGGATACTCGATCAGATTTTGCTTCAACTGTCGTTATGCTACCAAACGTCGCTCATTCAACACTTGTGTGAAATCTTGAACGGTCCAATCATCCATAGCTGGTGGTAACTCCATTCTGTCCATTTGAAATTGGAACACGAACTCCCAGAGCATCACGTTGTCTCTTTGTATTATCTTGAAAACATCAGATTTCCTCGTTGCAACTTTTATCGCCCCGGCGTGTGCCTTCACAAAAGAACCAGCTAACATGGAAAATGAATCGATGGAGTTCGGTGACAAGTTATGATACCAAATCATTGCTCCCTTTGATAGAGTTTCCCCAAATTTTTCAACAAGACGGACTCGATCTCATCGTTTTGTGAGTTTGACATGTTTTAACCTGAAAACAAAGAATCTTTGACAAGAACAAGTGTGAAAATAACGTGTGTTATCAAAATCAGCACTGAAACAATCACTATTATCTTTAGGCCCACGGTGAGCGCCAAACTGTTTACCTTGGAATCTGAGTAGTACTTACATTTGTGTTGAGGTCTTAAAGATGCGTGATTTAGTCCAATACTAACTGATAACTTAGAAGACAAACGTATAAATTAAAAGAGCAAGCTAAATCAAATCAGTGTGCGAGCAAGTCCTGACCTCAAGGTATACTAATGAGAATAGTAAAGTAAGAACAATAAATTTAAGAGAAAACTCTGGTGAGTGATGAGCAAGAAAGTAGGTGTATATATTCTTTACCAATGATTGATGCATTTACAAATGAGTGAGCCCCTCCCTCCCCCCCCCCATATAATAGGGGTCCTAAATAAGTTAAATTTCTATTTTTAGTAAGAAATCTAATTTGACAACTGTCTAACCTCTTAGTACGAATTCGTACAAATCCGTTCTGAAATTTACGCCTTGATCTTTTTACCATTGCGGAATCTTGCTCTTTCTGTTACAAATCCATAACGGCATTATCTTCAGGTTGGTCATACTCGGCCTTGGTATTCATCGTGTAGTTCGATCTTCGAGCCTTGCACTCTGCCATCAGGCTCGAGCTCGGTTCATCGGGCCCGAGCATGGTCCATCCTGAACTCAGGCTCGAAATGACTCCCCGAGCCCATGAAATCGAGTATACTTGATTTTCACTATATAAGTTTACTGAGTAAAAATTATAATTGATGTCTTAGCTAAAGATGCATAATGTTGTAGTCTCTCCTAACAAGTGCGTAACAGTTTATGTGTTTAGTTACTCAATCATCCTAATTTTAGTCAAAATGAAGTGGTTTGATGATTTTCTTGTATTTTATGATGATTATATTGCACTTTGGTCCTTTACAAAGCTATTTTACTGATCCATTGAATTTTGTTTTGGCTACAGACATAGCAAACTCCGAAGGTTATGAAGTAGAGGTATCGTTGTGATGTTAACTTCTAGAATTTAATTTGTCGTTGATGTTGTTGTTGTTATAGTATTGTTATTGCTTATGATGATTATTGTAGTAGACATTTAGTTATTTGAAAGCTGGAAGATAATGTACGTAATATTTGTCTTGTCACCGGATGGTATTAGGAGGTTTTACGCAGTAATGAAGTTACTATTTCGCTTAAGTTAATCGGCCGTTGGCAAAGATTCGTTTTTGCCTGGAACGAACATTTAAATTTTGTCATCTGTGAATTTCATCCGGATTTTTTTGCTATCTTCCTTATAATATTATACCCAATGTAAATTTGTTTGGTACTCTTCTAACATATTACTTGCATTAGTCCGTAATTAGAAAAAACCAAGAAGTGAAGATAGCTAATATTATGGATATGTGCATGTAGCTTTTAAGTTTTCTTTTCACATGATAGACATACTTTTCTTATAATACGATCTAATAAATCGGTAAATGTCCATGCATAGGATTCATACTATAGGTATAATGTAAATATCACAGATAATATAAATAAAGATGAGCATAGTAATCTTCTTGCATAAAGATTACAGTGTTGGACTTTAAAGCCATTGGGCTTTAAAGACAAGGAGTGTGAATTGAAAAATGGTGGGAAATAAAATGGAGGGATATGAAAATTTGAATCAAGTGAGCTTTGTCATGAACTTTGTACCACATTGGTGAAAGACAACTACACTTGTGTGTATAAATATAGAATCACTTCTTAGAACTCTTAAAAGGAGTTGAAGAGAATGAACCCTCGCGTCGTCATCGGCTTCGGCTTCGGCTTCAGATTTGTCAAATGGTCGATCGATAAGATTATTTTTGGACAAAATTTATTTAATTAATTAGTTATTAATTAAATACCAGTCAGTTCATTAACGGAATTGACTGAAACGTATAATCCAAATGCTGCCTTTCTCTTCTGAACAGACACCTCTTCACATTACACCGCCTATAAATTCCGAGACATGGCTTCCTTTTCACTCACTGAAAATCGAGAATTTCCTTCTAAAAATATACTGCAATACTGCATTCTATTCGCAGTCTCTCTCTCAAAATCGTAAATGTGATTTTGCTCCGTTCTTTGAGTTCGTTGGTATTCTGCAACTAGTATTGCCACTGTTGCAGGAATGTTTATTCCGTGTCATCCTGTGAGGATTTAATCCATTACCTTGGAAACTTGTGAGGGGGTTAAAACTCCTTAAGGACGCACAAGGAAATTGTGGACTCGGAATATTTCATATCATCTACTGATTTTCTGTTTCTACTAACAGTTTGTTTTAACACAGTATCGAAAACAAGCTTAAGGAATTTTAGTTAACGTTTCTGTTTGTTTCCAACACTACAGAAACATGGCGAATGAAAACCAAATTAATGGAAATGTTGCTGGAACGGGTGCTTCATCGAGTGCTGCTGCTTCGTCAAGACCAACACATACGATGGCACCGACAGAACAACCGGAGAAATTTTCCGGTACAGACTTCAAATGTTGGCAGATGAAGATGCTATTCTATCTAACTACACTAAGCCTGCAACGATTCATCAAGGAAGATGTCCAGTTGTGGGAGAAGATACCCCTGAGGCTGAACGATTTGTGGTAATTGAAGCATGGAAAAACTCTGATTTCCTATGCAGAAACTACATCTTAAGTTGTTTGGAGGATGGCTTATATAATGTTTATAGTGTCGTGGAAACTTCAAAAGAGTTATGGAACGCTCTTGAGAAAAAGTACAAGACCGAGGATGCTGGACTTAAGAAGTTCGTTGCTGCAACATTTTTGGATTTTAAAATGATTGACACTAGGTTGGTCATCAATCAAGTCCAAGAATTACAAGTCATCGTGCATGACCTCCTTGCTGAAGGTATGACCCGAGTCAATAATTTTATTAATAATATTAATAGTTTTATTAATTATAAATTTGTTATTGAAGGTATGGTCATAAATGAGGCGTTTCAAGATGCTGCGTTCATTGAAACGTTACCTCCTTTATGTAAGGACTTTAAGAACTACTTGAAGCACAAGCGCAAAGAGATGGCACTTGAGGATCTAATTGTTCGTCTAAGGATAGAAGAAGACAACAAAAATGCTGAAAAGAAGTCACGTGGCTACTCGGCAATAATGGGAGCTAACATTGTTGAGGAAGCACCGGAAAATAAAAGGAAAATAAAGAAGGCATCTAGACCAAAGAATTACCCGAACAAGAAACAATTCAAAGGTAGTTGTCACAACTGTGGAAAGCCCGGGCATAAGGCCATATATTGCCGCGCTCCAAAGAAAGAGTTACAAAAGAAGAAGAATCAAGCAAATGTGGTTGAAGTGGAGGACTTGTGTGCCATGTTGTCTGAATGCAACTTGGTAGGAAATCCAAGAGAGTGGTGGATTGATTCTGGTGCCACCCGCCATATTTGTGCAAACAAGGATTTATTCTCTTCTTATGCTCCTGCAGGACCCGAACAAACTCTTTTCATGGGAAATTCATCTACGGCCAAAATCGAGGGAATTGGCAAGATTGCATTGAAGATGACATCCGGAAAAATTGTGACTTTAAATCAAGTTCTCCATGTTCCAGAAATTCGCAAGAATTTAGTATCTACATCACTTCTTGTCAAAAATGGATTTAAGTGTGTATTTGTTTCCAATAGTGTTGTTTTGAGTAAGAATGATATGTATGTAGGCAAAGGTTACCTGAATGAGGGCCTTTTTAAGCTAAATGTAATAGCTATTCCTATCAATAAAGTTGAAACTTCTTCTTACTTAGTTGAGTCAAACACTTTATGGCATGCACGCTTAGGCCACGTCAACTTCAAAACATTACGGAAAATGATTAATTTGGAAGTATTGCCAAAATTTGATTGCATTAACTCAAAATGTCAAATCTGTGTGGAATCAAAGTATGCTAAGCATCCGTATAAGTCTGTCGAAAGAAGTTCAAGTACTTTAGATTTAATTCATACAGATATTTGCGACATGAACTCTACACCATCTCGCAATGGGAAAAAGTACTTCATCACTTTTATTGACGATACTACGAGATATTGCTATATTTACTTACTTAGTAGTAAAGATGAAGCAATTGATGCATTCAAGCAATACAAGAATGAAGTTGAAACACAACTTAACAAAAAGATCAAAATGATAAGAAGTGATAGGGGTGGCGAATATGAATCTCCTTTTGAACAAATATGTTTGGAAAATGGCATTATTCACCAAACAACTGCCTCGTACTCTCCTCAATCTAACAAAATTGCGGAAAGAAAGAATTGAACATAAAGGAGATGATGCATGCCTTGCTGATAAGTTATGGTTTACCACAGAACTTGTGGGGGGAATCTATACTTACAGCAAACCGAATAATCAACCGTGTACCCCACAGTAAAACACAGTCCACCCCGTACGAAAAATGGAAATGAAGGAAACCCAGCTTGAAATATTTCAAAATGTGGGGCTGTTTAGCTAAAGTACAAGTTCCTAAGCCTAAAAGGGTGAAGATAGGTTCAAAAACGGTTGATTGTGTATTTATTGGATATGTAACCAATAGCAAGGCATATCGGTTTCTGGTTCATAAATCAGAAAATCCTGAGATCCATGTTAATACGATAATAGAATCAGACAATGCTGAATTCTTTGAAACTATATATCCGTATAAAAAGGAAAGTGAATCGTCCTACCAAAAGTCAAAACGACCTCGGGAGGTAACAACAGATGGTATGCCTAATGAGGAAAATCCGAGAAGAAGTAAACGTCAAAGGACATCTACTTCATTCGGTCCAGATTTTCTGACTTTTCTGCTAGAAAATGAGCCTCGAACCTTCAAGGAAGCAATGTCTTCCTCAGAAGCACAATATTGGAAAGAGGCTGTCAATAGTGAAATAGAATCCATATTGAGCAACCACACTTGGGAGCTGGTTGATCTTCCTCCAGGTAACAAAACTTTGGGTTCTAAATGGATTTTCAAGAANGGTTCATAAATCAGAAAATCCTGAGATCCACATTAATACGGTAATAGAATCAGATAATGTTGAATTCTTTGAAACTATTTATCCATATAAAAGGGAAAGTGAATTGTCCTACCAAAAGTCAAAACGACATCGGGAGGAAACAACAGATGGTATGCCTAATGAGGAAAATCCGAGAAGAAGTAAACGTCAAAGGACATCTACTTCATTCGGTCCAGATTTTCTGACTTTTCTGCTAGAAAATGAGCCTCGAACCTTCAAGGAAGCAATGTCTTCCTCAGAAGCACAATATTGGAAAGAGGCTGTCAATAGTGAAATAGAATCCATATTGAGCAACCACACTTGGGAATTGGTTGATCTTCCTCCAGGTAACAAAACTTTGGGTTCTAAATGGATTTTCAAGAAGAAAATGAAAGACGATGGTACTATTAACAAATACAAGGCAAGTCTTGTTGTCAAAGGATTTAGACAGCGAGAAGGACTTGACTATTTTGACACATACTCGCCGGTAACAAGAATTACATTCATTTGGATGCTAATAGTGTTAGCCTCCTTGTATGGTCTTCAAATCCATCAAATGGATGTAAAAACAGCCTTCTTATATGGTGATATGGAGGAAGAAATTTACATGAACTAACCTGAAGGATTTGTGGTTCCGGGAAAAGAAAAGATGGTGTGCCGACTTGTTAAGTCCCTTTACGGACTAAAACAAGCACCCAAGCANATTAAGAACATTCCAAATCATATAGTCATTGTTTGCTTATATGTTGATGATATGCTAATAATGAGCAAAGACATTGCCGACATTCAATCTACTAAGCGTATGTTTGCTAGTAAGTTTAATATGAAAGACTTAGGAGTTGCCAATGTAATTCTAGGAATTAAAATCCAGAGGACTCCTCAGGGTCTAGCTTTGTCTCAATCACATTACGTGAAAATGGTACTTCAAAAATTCAAACACTTGGAATTTAGAAGTGCAAGAACTCCAATTGACTTAAACCATTATTTTGTAAAGAATAAAGATGAAAGCACGTCTCAATTAGATTATGCTCGTGTGTTGGGAAGGTTAATGTATATCATGAACTGTACACATCCTGATATAGCTTGTGCAATAAGTAAACTTAGTCGATTCACAAGTAATCCCAACAAACATCACTGGTTGGCAATGAAACGAGTTCTGGGATATTTGGAATATACCCAAGACTACGCCTTGCACTACAATAATTATCCTGCGATTATCGAATGATATAGTGATTCAAATTGGATAACCGACTCAACAGAAACAAAGTCCACAAGTGGATATGTTTTTACTGTTGGCGGAGGAGCAGTATCTTGGAAGTCTTCCAAACAGACGTGCATCGCTCGCTCTACAATGGAGTCAAAGTTTATAGCTTTGGATAAGGCCGGCGATGAAGCTGAATGGCTTCGAAATTTCTTAGAAGACATTCCGTTCTGGGCAAAACCTTTGGCTCCTAAATGCATACATTTTGATAGTGAGGCTGCAATAGGACGGGCAGGAAGCAATATGTATAACGGAAAGTATCGTCATATACGACGAAGACATAAAACCGTTAGACAACTACTCTCTAGTGGAATTATCACTATTGATTATGTAAGATCAAAGGATAATGTGTTGGATCCGCTTACAAAAGGCCTAACTAGAGAGGGAGTTGAGAAATCATCTAAGGGAATGGGACTATGGCCGAGGACAAGTCATCATGGCGGTAACTCTACCTAGAATTTTGGATATTCAGAGATCTAGGTTCAATGAGCTCAAACAAAGTTGTGATTGATAGGTTGAACATTGTCAAAGTAAGATCTTTGGTCCCTTCTCGTGATGAAGACAATGTTTAGTAACAAGGATAGAACTTTACACGTTCTTTAATGATTACTGAAGTTTGATGTGGTGACAATCTAAAGGATTACACGTTTAGGAATCACCAATGTAAGTGTGAAGTGGAAGCCGCTTCAATGAGAATGTTGTAAGGCTAATTCTCTACGCACTTATGATACCAGGCGGTGTTCATGGCTGAAACGAACACAACAACGAGAACCAAGATACGGTTAAGGGTTGATTGTGTGACATATGGTTGTCTAGGTATACATTAAATTTCGACGGTCCAAAGATATCAAATCTACCGATTGACCGAGTATATCCGATATATGTTCACTACGAAAAGTCCAAAGGGACACCTACTTATCCAGATGCAAGTAATCCTTACTTTCAAATCACACAGCTTTCATCTATCATCATTCTTGTTATGGTCATTCCCATTCATGTGGGGGATTTTTGGACTTTAAAGTCATTGGGATTTAAAGACAAGGAGTGTGAATTGAAAAATGGTGGGAAATAAAATGGAGGAAAATGAAAATTTGAATCAAGTGAGTTTTGTCATGAACTTTGTACCACATTGGTGAAAGACAACTACACTTGTGTGTATAAATATAGAATCACTTCTTAGACCTCTTAAAAGGAGTTGAAGAGAATGAACCCTCGCGCCGTCGTCGTTGCTCGGCTTCGGCTTCGGATTTGTCAAATGATCGATCGATAAGATTATTTTTGGACAAAATTTATTTAATTAATTAGTTAAGAATTAATTAAATGCCAGTCAGTTCATTAACGGAATTGACTGAAACGTATAACCCAAACGCTGCCTTTCCCTTCTGAACAGACACCTCTTCACATTACACTGTCTATAAATTCCGAGGCATGGCTTCCTTTTCACTCACTGAAAATCGAGAATTTCCTTCTGAAAATACACTGCAATACTGCATTCTATTCGCAGTCTCTCTCTCAAAATAGTAAGTGTGATTTTGCTCCGTTCTTTGAGTTCGTTGGTATTCTGCAACTAGTATTGCCACTGTTGTAGGAAGGTTTATTCCGTTTCATCTTGGGAGGATTTAATCCATTACCTTGGAAACTTGTGAGGGGGTCAAAATTCCTTAAGGACGCACAAGAAAATTGTGGACTCAGAATATTTCATATCATCTACTGATTTTCTGTTTCTACTAACAATTTGTTTTAACACAGTATCGACAACATATAGTTGATGGTTATGTGCAACAAACTATAACGGTGGCGAACGCAGAAAATAATTCTACAACATTAAGGATCTTTATCCTCGAATTTAATAGTTTCAGATAATATCCAATCATCTCGACTTCGTTATACAAGTCACAATAAAACGAACCACGTTAATCGTTGATATATTATCTTTTCTGTATAATTATTTAATAAAAACTTCGCTCTAATATATTTATATCATTTCATAAAAACGTGTATTATATGACTGAGTATACACATGCAACGCACGTGGTGAAAAACTAGTATATATATATATATATAACATCCAAAGTTGCATACGACTTAACTTCAAACTATCATTACTCCCTGCGTATACCGAATTAGGATCCAGATAACGTATCATAATAAAGTCCGAGGAGTCTAATTTCCATGGTTCAAACCATCGTCGTTTGCTTTTTTATAGAAAGTTATGGCTAATTTATCCAACACTATCTTGTTTGTGCGTCCAATTGCATGACCGCACACCAGAGGATACACCTAAGAAAATTCACCCCCTCATATGTGAGTTCAACTGTACTCTCACACTACAACAACGCGCGCATACACTTGTGAAGTCTATAAATATTAGTATGGCTTTTAGCTATTTTTTCAACTTCTTCAAAATGCCTGAGGGCTTTTGAGTGGAACTTTATAAAGAGGTGTCCCATATCAATCAATCTAGATTAAAAAAAAAATTCATGATTTGTGTCATTCAAATTTGATTAACACTAGTACTAACAAGGTTTAACCATGACAATTATTAGATTCTTTCAAATTCTCCAAGAAGAAGATTTTCTAGGGTTTTTCTTCAAAGGTAATTTCTATCAACTCTAATTTATTTATTGGATATAAATAAGTATCTAAATGTAATTGCTGAGTAGTACTAATAAATAAAAGTATAAATTGAGAACTCTAATGTGTCATCAATGAGTTGATTTGGGAAAGATGATAAACGATGGTTGGTAATAACAAATATATTGATGTTGAGTGATGGTTGAACGAGTATTAATAAAAATTATCAATAACCCTAGATTATTAATAACTCATATTTAACATGAGGGTGGTTGATAGCACAAAAAATTATTATTTACGAAGATTGATGTCATTAGTGCACCCTAGTCATCTATACTACTATAAAAGCATGAAGCCCTAAACTAAAAAGTTAAAAGACTAAATTACCCTTTTAAATAACCTAAAATTTCAAACAAACGCAAAAGAAGAAAAAATAACAAATTGCAGCGGCTACCATTGACAGTCACACCTTTCCGCATCCGGAGACTGGAGTTGCCACCGATTACTATCAGTCTCTTTAAAAATTCCTTTTCCATCCAATTTTTCTCAAATGAGAGGAATCCGCAATAGAAGGAATGGAGGCGTAAAAAGGTTAGAGGAGACAGGTCAATCCCTTTAATAACAAAATTATCCTTTCAATCTTACAATAAGTTAACTATAAAGTTTCTCTTGAGATCTTAAGTCTGCATCGAATTTTCAAATAACTTATTATGTACATATTGCATTTAGTTAACGTCATATTTTTTAGAGCCGAGTACTTCTCAAATTCTTATACATGTATTACACTTTCCAAATTCAAGAATTAATTAACTTCTTGGAATTCCTATTCGTGTATCACATCTTTCATAGTAAATTTTTATAATTCTCATACTTTGTTATATCATTGACTCTCAAGTTTGATTTTTCTAGATTTCAAGACATTCACATTCACATTCTGAAAAATTTATGGAGATGACTGAACCTTAATTTTATCTTTTATTTTTGTTTTGGTAGTCAATCGCAATGAGTTGTTCCAGCGTATGAGGTGCAAATCTGCGTGATGGAAGTCAAGGCCATGCGTATAGCAAGTGCCATGGCCTTTTCACCAACACTCTTAATCCCTCTACTCCTGCCATTCCTATTACTTTCCACAAATATGAGTGGTGTTAGAAATTCTTTTTCTTTTTCTTTTCTTGTCCTCTTCACTTATAGTGGTGTCGTTTGACATGAGGTATAAGAAGGTATAGTATTGGTATAAAAATTTAATACCACCTTAATACTTCGTTTGGTTAGCAAACCAGGTATAAGTTATCTCAGGATAACTTATATCTAATAGAAGGTGGGGGTAATTTGCACCAGTATACCTTATACATTCTTCTTACAAATTATGCAATTGTCATATTTAATACAACATACCAAACAATGAATAAAAAATAATTTCATTATAACTTATCCCGGCATAAGCCGTATTCAAACCAAACGACCCCTTAAGAGTTAAGGATCAAATGTGGTTTTGCAGATTATGACCCACATTTACTTGATTACAACAATGAATTAGTATTTCACTCACAATAAAAGACAAGAAATAGAGCTACAAGTTGAATTAAAATCGATCCATGGCTTCCCTCTTTGCCTTTGGCATTGACCGATCACATCTCACTATAATATTTTAGTGTGATGTATTGAGGTTTGTACCAATTCCTGGTTTTACTTATGTAATGTAATATAACATGCATTCTATTAGATAGAGATCAAGAAAGTTAAGATCATATAATTTAAATTTGAAAGAAAAAATATAAAAATCTCGCCTGAGTAGAAATCCAGTTAACAAAATGCATGTTATATTATAGAGGAATTGATAACATGACTATGGAAGAACAAAGAAATTGACACATTTTAAAATACATGATAAGAAAATGATAACAGAAACAATTATTTAAAATAAATAGAAATGGATACACTTCATAGTTCTATCAAATTCCTTCTTTATTTTGTGTTCCCTTTCTTGTTTCTTTATTCTTAATTTTGTTGTATGTAAAATTACAATAGTTGACACAAATACAACGTGCAACGCACGTTTCGAGTAACTAGTTTGATAAAATATCTAAATGGCCTAAACCATTAATTATCAAGTTTATCATGACGTAAGAAATTTAAAAAGTATATTATGTAGATTGAAGATTATCGATACCATTCGAATATTTTGGTCGATTGAAAGCTAATGTTGGAGGTAAGTTAATGGTACTCTTATTGAGGAATTTTCTCTAAATGCATGATTTATGTCAATACATATCATGATCCAAATTCCACCAAGTCATGATGGCACCAGCTCACGCCCAACTATGTTTTATAAGAAGGACTAAGCAGTTGCTGCAAAAATAATTCGGTTCAAGATCACGGCGTCGAATCCCATAGAGAATTGTGACGACCCGACCAGTCGTCTTGAGAGTTATAGTCATGATCCTTTATTAACTATTTTTCCCGTATCTGTTTATGCTATTGTGACTTGTCGGGAGGTTTCTTTATGGTTTTTGGAAGTGTTTGGGACACTTTGTCCTTAAATGGAGATTTAAGCCTTAGGATTTGGACCATAGTCGAAACTGTGTGAAGACGACTCTGGAATTCAGTTCCGTCAGTTCTGTTAGCTCCGTTAGGTGATTTGGGACTTAGGGGCGTGTCCGGATTGTGTTTTGGAGGTATGTAGCTCATTTAGGCTTGAAATGGAGAAAGTCAAAGTTTTGGAGATTTTGACCGGTAGTGGAATTTTTTATATCGGTGTTGGATTCCATTCCGGAAGTTGGAGTAGGTCCGTACGATTGTATATGACTTGGTTGAAAAATTTGGGGTCAATGAAACGTGGTTTGGTTGGTTTCGACATCGGTTCTCGAATTTGGAAGTTTCAAATTCTTTAAATTTGAATCGGAGGATGATTCGTGATTTTAGCATTGTTTGAGCTAGTTTGAGGACTCGACTAAGTTTGTATGGTGTTTTAAGATTGGTTGGTATGTTTTATTGAGATCCTGGGGGCCTCGGGTGAGTTTGGGGTACATAACGGATGGAAAATTGGAATTATGCAATTTCTGAAGTTTGCTAGTTTCTGGTGTTTTGCACCTCCGGTGGGATTATGCAATAACGAATGGTGTTTTGTACCTGAAGGGTACTCCTTTCAGATGGTCGGATGAGTGCGAGGAGAGCTTTCAGAAGCTTAAGACTGGCTTGGCCATAACTCTAGTTATAGTTTTTCCTTCAGCTTCAGGCTCTTACACAATATATTGTGATGCTTCTTAGATTGGTATTGGGTGTGTCTTGATGGTAGAGGGTATAGTTATTGCTTATGCTTCTTAGTTAAATCCTCATGAGAGAAACTACCCTATTCATGATTTGGAGTTTGTTTCCATCGTTCATCATTGAATATTTGGAGGCATTATCTCCACGGTTTGTCTTGTGAGGTGTTTACAGCACTTGTTCCAACAAAAGGATCTAAAATTTGAGGCAACGGAGATGGTTGGAGGTGCTAAAGGACTATGATATCACCCTTCTGTATTGTCCCGGGAAGGCCAATGTGGTGGTCGATTCCTTGAGAAGAAAGGCGGTGAGTATGTGTAGCCTCGCATTCATCCCCGTTGGTGAGAGATCTTTGGTAGTTGATGTTCAGACCTTGGTCAACCGGTTCATGAGATTGGATATTTTGGAGCCCAGTCTTGTTCTAGCTTGTGTGGTTTCTTTGTCTTCCTTATTTGATCGCATCAGAGAGCGCTAATAGTATAACATAGACCAGGTGGATTGCTTCAGAGGTTAGAGATTCCAGAGAGGAAGTGGGAGCGGATCACCATGAATTTTGTAGTTGGGGTCCCACAGGCTTCGAGGAAGTTCGACGTTATTTATTTGATTTTCGATCGGCTGACCAAGTCCGCACACTTCATTCCGGTTGGTACTACTTATCTTTCAGAAATGTTGGCTAAGATTTACATTCGAGAGATTGTGCGATGGCAGAGTGCTCTCTGATAGAGGCACGCAGTTAACATCGCAATTTTGGAGAGCTGTGCAGCGAGAGTTGGGAACCCAGGTAGAGTCGAGCACAACATTTCACCCTCATACGGACGAACACCAAGCGCACTATTCGGATGTTGGAGGACATGTTACGCGCTTGTGTCATCAATTTTGGGGGTTCTTGGGATCAGTTCCTGCCATTCGCAGAGTTTCCTAAACAACAGCTACCAGTCGAGTGTCCAGATGTGTCACGACCCCAAATCCTAACCGGTCGTGATGGCGCCTATCATGGAACTAGGCTAGCCGACTACCGCATGTTCGCAATTTCTTTTTAAAATCCCATTTAAGTTTCACGCATTTCATAAAAATATACAGAAAATTTCTTAATATAATAGGCCAACTTTATACAGTACTGCCATCCCCAAAACCCGGAGCCAACATGTCATGAGCATCTAGTGGAATAAGCCAAAATAAACTATTATAATACAAAACTCCGAATCAAAGCTAAATACAACAGAAGGGAAAACAGAGATGCTGCGAACGCTGAACATCTACCTCTATATCCCTCGATCCGGCTCTGCTGCACAATAAAGGCTAACACTCGATATCTGCTCCTGAATCTGCATACAGAGGTGCAGGGAGTAATGTGAGTACGACAACTCAGTAGTAATGAAAACAAATCAAGTCCAAGTAGCAAGGAAACACATGAAAATCAATAACATCAAGTCACAATATACACAGCCTTACTTTCCAATAGTATAACATAGATATACGAAATCATTATGCCTTAAAAATTCACTTCATAAATAGTCCTTTAAAGAATGCACATTTTTAGAAACTTTAAAACTAAGGATTTGGTATGCAAATGAATGTAGTAAAATCATAGTAGCCCCTCGGGCAAAATATGTTTCATAATCAGCCCCTCAGGCATGCCTCACAATTAAGGCTGGCTAGTGGGCCGGGCCGACCCGGGACCGGACCGGGCCCGCGGCCCATGTGGGCTTGTGGGCTAAACGGGCCGGCCCGTGGCG